>JAAGAY010133279.1:90516-136148 GCA_011801015.1 Ardeotis arabs
TTTTTGAGATCTGCATGATCCTACTTGAAAAATGTAATTATAAGAGGCAGATTGTTTTCACCATGGTATTTTACTGGTTAAGTGCTACGTGTATTTGGTTAATTGTTATTTGCATCTTTTAAAAATGTGCTTAGTTCACAATATTACATTGTTCATTATTACTAAGACAATATATATGCAAATATATACATACAAGTATATTTCATGTTCTCTGCATAGCTGAGATACTTTTAATTAGAAGCTATTCAGTATACAAAAATAAAATTAGGTTTGGAATATACTATATTCAATGAGCATTATTATCATCATATATATAGAATTACTATTATATATTTCTTTGCTGTGGTAGTAAACTGTCTTTATCTCAACCCATGAGTTTTCCTTTCTTTCAGATTCTCTCTCCCATCTCACCTGGGACGGGTTGTGTGGCTGTAGGGTTCTTAGTTGCTGGCTGAGGTTAAACCATGACACCCAGCAAGCTTGTCTTTCAGATAAATTTGTGAACTTAAAAATAAATATAATACTCTCTAATCTGCTCTTGTGAGACCCCACCTGGAGTACTCCATCCAACTCTGGAGTCCCCTGTACAAGAAAGACAGAGAGGGTCCAGAGGAGGGCCACGAAAATGATTGAAGGGCTGCAGCACCTCTCCTATGAGGACAGGCTGAGAGAGTTGAGCTTGTTCAGCCTGGAGAGGAGAAGGCTCTGGGGAAACCTTATTGTGGCCTTTCAGTACTTAAAAGGGGCTTATGAGAAAGGTGGAAAGATTTTTACCAGGGTCTGTAGTGACAGGACAAGGGACAATGGTTTTAAGCTGTAAGAAGGTCAGTTTAGGTTGGACAAAAGAAAAAGTGATGAGGGTAGTGAGACACTGGAATAGGTTGCCCAGATAAGTTATGGATGCCCCATCATTGGAAGTGTTCAAGGTCAGGTTGGATAGGGCTGTGAGCGACCTGATCTAGTTGCAGATATCCCTGCTCCTTGCAGGGGGATTGGACTAGATGACCTTTAAAGGTCCCTTCCAACCCAAACCATTCTATGAAAAAAGTGTCAGTTGTAATACATGCATTTAAGAAAGCAACATCAGAGTTTCTGTTCCAGTATTACTTTTGGTGTTTTCTGCCTTATGAGGGCAGCTGGATATCCACTTAATGTAACTATCTAAATGGGATTTCCTAGAGGCTTTTTTTTCAGTATTACTGTAGTTTACTTAGGACTAAATTGAAAAACAAATATATTCTTCATTTTCCAGGGCTTATAGTTCAGCTGGTTTCAAATGGATTGGCAAGAGCTGCTTTCAGTTCCCCAGTTTACAACTGAGGTTTAAAATACTGTCAGATTGTTTTGTCCAAGCTGCATAGAAGGCTTACGGAGTAGATCATACTCCCTCAGATGTTCCATGGGGGAGAGGGTGCTCTTATCCAGAGACTTCAGTTCAGGTGCGATCCCAAGCCGTGCTATGACAATGAGATTTCTAGCACATTGCAGCAAAGTCACTGCCAGATTTTACCTTCAAGTTAGCAGTGAGTATGGAGATACCTTAGCTTCTGTACCTACGCTCCTTAAAGCCTAATCCTGCAGTATTTAAAAAAAAAAAGTAGTCAGGGTTTTAATGAAGAGATCTTTACGAAATACTATTAGATTTACACAGTAAATTAGTTGCTAGAAATCCTGATATCTACAGTGTAATTTAAATGATGATTTGCCAAAACACTTCTCACCAAGGGATGCTTAAATGCCTAATTTCAGCTTTTTATTTCAAGCCTTTTTGGCTGAAGAGTTTTGTTTGTTTTGCTTTCTAAAATACAACCACATTTCCTCACTGTGCTGAGGACAATGTATGGATGTTCCTCTTGTGGTTGAAGCAGCAGAAGTTTGCTTTACTTTCTAGCGATTCTTTGGGGTTGCTTATAGTTTTAAGGTCATGGTGGGAAATAACTCTGGGCAATTAAAACCCTCAGTGTGCAAGGCTTTTTGAAAGTTAATAAAGATTTAATAAAGGTAAAAATGAAAATATAGCAGTCAATTTCCCTCACCCTCTTCTAGGCAAAAGGAACTGTTTTCCTTTGCTTTTTCCCATCATAAAATCTGAGTGTTTTTTACTCTAACTTTTTAAGTTTTAGAGGGAAAACTTTCAGTGCTCTCCCCATAATATCGGTTTTGTAATACCATATCATATTAAAAATGGTTCCGTTTTCTGCCCTCTCTTGCTTTCTTCAAAACTTCCTTTAAAAAGAGGAGTACAGACCCTATGTTTATTCCAAAACTATGTAATTTGGAGTTTGCTGCTGTTGAGGGTGCAGTTCAAATAATTACTCGGGTATGGGCAGAAATTAATGAATATAATATCTGCTGAATTTTTTTTAGTTATACTGATATTTCTTCTACTGACTGTAGATATTAAATAATTATATTAGAATATATTAGAATCTTTATAACTAAAATAATTCCCTTAAAGAATTCAGGTCATCATAGTGTAGGCTGGTGTGCAAGTGCTGTCTTTGCAGAAATTAGGCCTTGTAACAATCTTTGCATAGGAAGTGATTCATATGAAGCTTTATATAAATATCTTCTTGCCTGCTAGCTGGGAAGCTTCCAGTTTTGTCCTTGACTGCTTTCAGAGCTCTCCTTTGTGACTTTGCAGTCATTAATCTTAGATTTTTCCCTAAATCACTGCTTTTATTTTTGCTTTGAATCATATATCCTCCTTTTATGCTTTCTCTTTGGACTATTCTCCTTCTGTAGTTTTATTAAATAACACAAATCTTGCTTTTGTTTCAGCTTTATACAGTAATTAATCTTCAAAACTCTTTTGCTAGCAATGTTTATATTTGTTCTTCACTTTTATCTGTTTGTATGAAATAAAATGGCAAAGTGTCTTGTTTAAAGGAAACTGAGGAGATCATGCTTGTCTTTGTGGTTGCCCAATTTGGGTTGTAAGTTGAATCTGTTGGGAAACTATGAACTTCAGTTGTTTGATATTTTTTTTAATAGGACAAAACCTCAGGCCACTAATCGGGGAGGAAAAAGCTCTATTACAGTGGGGAAAATGCAAAACAGACAGTAGACTTCAGAAGAAGAAACTCTTCAGTTCATGCTGATTTTGATTATAACTGTGTGCTGTAAGTGGGATGAGGTTGTGCTGTTACTTAAAAGCCTTGGTAGGTGAATTTTGTGGCAGTTGTATTTAATTACTTATGTGCTAGCTAAAACTTGTGGCCTAGTTGGCATTATGCAGAGCTGTATGAGAATAATCTACCGATTTTCTACTGTGTGCATAGTTCCACGTATCTGATTTATCCATAAACATTTCGGTTTTTAAAATAACAGCATTTTAGTATTTGCCTTGGTACGTATTGCAGAATTAAATATCAGGCTTCAAAAAAGAGTAGAATAGCCTTGTACATCTTTTAGTCACTGGAGCATCAAGCTGGTGTCTATGGTATGTATTCTCCATGTGTGAATAGTGTGTATTAGCTAGCAATTTGCACATTGTCCTCTTTAAAATACTACTTGAGATGAGTGTTGTTTGCAAATAAGAGGATAGCAAGTAATTTGCTATTTTTTGCAAATGTCTCTTTTTTGAATGGTAGAGTGGGGATGGAGGAGAGAAGGTATGTGTCATACTGAAGACATGGTTCCTGTTTTTACTGTATGTAAACTGTGGGACAGTATTTAAAGAATTTGAAGGAAGAAAAAGAATAACTCTGTATCAGCCTGTCCTTTGGGTAGTGATGCGAATGGTAGAGACCTGAGGTGGGCAGACTGGGATATTTTGCCCAGCACAGAGCTACTTTAGAAGAGGAGACAAAAAGTCTGTGACTGCAGGAGGTTTGGAGGGCTCTGCAGGTTTAGTGGGAGTGCTGTCTTGGTAGACAATAGCTGTACAGTGGAATGAGCCTGAAGATGCAAGACTGGATCAATTTTTAAGAAATCTAGATTAGACGCTTAGAGGTTGGCAGTATTTTGGAGTAAATAAGTAATAAATGCTAGTGTCAGCTCTTAACTTTTAATTTTTTTTATAAATGTTTCTTTCCTACTAATAGAGGAAGCAGAGCTTTTGCTTTGAGAAAGCTCTAAAATCACTGATAACTGCTAGACACAAAGTTGTGAACATGTTCAAAGTTGGAGGTACTTGAGCTCAACTTGTTCAAGGGGAGACTCAGAACTGTACCTCTCTGTTTGATATGAGTTAAAGTTATGAGGCCTAAAATTTGAGTGATTATATTCTGAGACCAGAATAAGATATATTGAGCTTCTCAACAAAGAGTTATCAGCATTAGACCAAGCAGTTTAATGTGTAAAACGAAGGTGGCACCCAGAGAAATTGCTTGGAACTGTAATTGCTTGTGTGCTTGTACATTGAAATTTCAGTTGCTGTAGTCATATATCAGTCCTCTCAGTGCTCCTCCTGAGTCTTCACCTTCATCTCTTGGAAGAGCTTCAGAGTGCAGGGAAACCATGGTGGTGAAAACAAAGCTTGATGCTTGTTCTTTGATAAAGGTAGGAGAACTCTCAAGTTGGCAATGCTTCTTACGCTGTTGCTGGATGGAAGGTCATTACCTGCTGGATGCCAGGTTTTGTGGTATATTGTCTGAGTTGGTCCGGTTGCCTTTAAGATGGTACTCTTCTACACAAAGGATTTTTGACTTAAATAGAGCTTGTTGCATTCATTTGAGTAGAAATAGTTAAAGTACACTAGAGAGGAATTTGTTAAATGAACTGTGTGAATCACTGTGACCTGTTACCCTAGCAGTGCCTACAACTGCTTTTAAAAAATCCCTTGGATTTACATTTATATCTAAGCAACAGTGCACCGTTTTAGTAGTTATAAGGTGTGGAAAATTAAGGTCTAGTGGGCTAGTAGATAGTGAAAATTTTTTAGGTTGCTGGTTGAAATAAGTGCCTTATCAATATATACTTGGTCAGAGAGTAGCTTAATGTACTGTGTTCTGTTTTAATATTCTTTATAGCAGGCTCCTAGTCTTCTCTCTTTCCTAAATAAAATAATACGTGTTGAAGGTGATCTCAGGAGGTCATCTGTTCAGGCCCCTTGCTCCAGGCAGGACAGACTTGATTCAGGTTGCTCAGGGCCTTTTCCAGTCAAGTTTTGAGTATCTCCAAGATGTTCGACCTTTAGCTACTGTGGCATCATACTAACCTGTTATTGCAAATCCATTTTCCCATTTTGTTGTTTTGTGTAACTAACTTTGGACAGAAAAATCTCTCTAGCTATGGATGACAGTGCTGAGGAAAACAAATTTGCTAGGTATGGAGGGTTGTGTTCTTTGCATGCTACTTGATGTTAATATGTCATTCACCCCTTAATTGTAGCAGTCAGATTACCAGTCTCCCATCTCACTTCTCCATGTTTCATCCATATCTCTCACGTTCCAGCATGCACGCTACTTGCCTTTGCAAGCAAACATAAAACACATAGGTAGGGTTTGAAAGACATACTGGTCTGTGGGTGGGATAGGACCACCCTGCTTGTATAGTCATAGACTTTGCTCCAGAAATAGTAAGTTACATTCCTCCATAACTTCCTTGCATAACTCCACTGGAGTTACTGCTTTCGTTTGCATCTTACTGTGGTTTAAATCTTTTACTTTTTCCACTCTCTTGTTAATATCTATCGTCTTGCAGAGTATTCTGTTATTGAAAGAGCTACTGTTTTTTATTGAACTACGTGCACAGAAAGTGAGAGGCATCCAAATATTTGTGAAAAAATTTAAAACCTAGAAATTAGAAGGAATATCAAATAGGTTAGGCATTTAAGAAGGAGGAGGAAAAAAAGCCTTTATACTTCAGGTACTTGAAAAGAATGTGCACTTTGTGTTTCTGAATTTTGTAATATTCTCCAATTTTTGCAACTTGACATATTATTGGTGTGTTATCTATCACAACTGCATGGCCCACACTCCTTGAGAAGTAGAAAAGTAGAGTGCTTAATAAATTATGTTACCATGTTATCTTACTATCTTACTGTTTTTCTGTAGTGCTATTGTGGGGAATCCAGTTAAGGAGATTTAGAAATCATGGAGGAAAGTACTCAAAATGTTATTAAATCTCTTTGAATGCTTGAGATAAATTGCTGTTTAATGAGATCTCTTTTAGGTTATGCAGAAAACTGGAGAAAATACTGTCTTTTAGCTCACTGTTTCTAGACTGTTCACAAAAGAATCGTTGATGGCAGTAACCAATGGAGTCTCCTGAGGATTCTTGTCTATGTAGATTAGATATTTGTACTCTTAAGAAGTTCCTTTCCAGGAAGCAGAATGGAGAACGCTGCAGACTTGTAGACCTGTGATAGAATTCAAACAGATTCCCGTTGGCTTCTGGGAAAACTGTCCACAGTGAAGAATAGCCAAGGATTTCTATGTACGTAAGCATCTGTATCTTAGTTTAATCTCTGTTCCAGTAAGGAATGAGCACTTCTGTCAGTGTGTAAAGATAGCACTTACATGTCATGTACAGAGATTATTTCACAGGTGAGTTTGCACATGGGAGAATTTTGTATCAATATTTTTTCCTACTGGAGATAAAAAGATGGATGTTATTAACTAGAATGGACCATTTTTGGGTGATAAAAAAGGGAAATCCATAGGATGTTAGTAAACCATCTTCATGGGTTAAAAATGAGATAAAAATTTCACAATCAACAAGTTGTTTTTTTTTATGGTAGAGAGCCTACTGTATGTGCTGTTGAATGAAGGCAATAAGAATGAGGTGAATACCATTTAATGAGTGTAACTGCCAAGAGATGAAGGAATTTACTGTGAATTGTATTACTGCTTGAAATAAGCTCAGTGTTATTTGGTGTGTTCAATGGCTGTTACTAATGCTATCTTTCTAGATAACTTAGGAAGATCTCTTCAAACCAAACTCAGAAGTTCTCTTGATCTTCGCTGCTAGGTCAGACTTTTCCCAGATGATCTACATATAAGAAAAGGTGGACCTCCTCACATACCGTTGAAATAGGAAAACAAAGCTGATCTTTACCTGAGACCTGAACTGACCTGTGCAAATAATAACATCTGGCTTGCTTTGTGGGGTTCTTGCTTTTTTTTTTCCTAGACTGATTTTCATATTAGTTTGCCTTCAGAATAACTGAAAATATTCTGGGATGAAATGATAGTAGCCTTGTCATCCTGAGTTTACATGTTGCTGCCATGTTGCCATGTTCTTATCTTTGCCCTTGTCTGTGGGCACACTCTCATTTTTTCATCCTGATACTCGCTTGGTCCCTTGGTGTTCTCGTTTGAAAACTAGACCATCAGAAAACTATCCTTACAAGGACGTAAATAACTTTTGTTTCTTACATTCCTGAAACAGACTTACTTCAGGTTAGGACAAGTTTCAGTGGTGGCATAAGGGGACAGGAGTTCTGTCTGGGAAGGAGTGGAGAGGGCAGGCCAGCTTGCTTGGTTTAAAAACTTGCAGATGTGTGTCCTAAATTAAGAAGACTTCACAGAATTTTTGGAGGACCCGAGACAGATTTTTTTTTCTTTTTTTTTTTTTTTTTCCTTTCCAGATGTTAGGTCTTATAAATGGAGCAGGTAAAGTTTTTGGAAGGATGATCTATTTTAAAACACTAGCTTTTGAAAAGCCAGCATCTCTGCCAGTTGATAATACTGTGCTTGTGTCTGTCTCTTTGGTATCGTATATGCTCCCCTTCTGTATTTACGTGTGTTTCTTAAGTCTCTGCCGGCACCCTCCCTTAACTCTTGCTTGGGAAAGTTGTTTTCATTTGTAGCACTCAACTGGTCCACCTGAGAGACTGAATGTCCCCTGGAAATCCTCTGCTGTGAACATTCCTGCTGTCAGTTTCTGGAAGATTGTTTTCATTGGCATTGTCTTCCTCAGACAAATCGAGTTAGGTCAGGAGTGAAGGATGGAGAAATGGGATAATGGTGGTTAGGGAAGTAGGGAATTGAACGATCAGCTCAAAGTGTAGAGTAGTTGACCGTATAGTAGTATTTGAGTACTGTAACTTAGTTTTGAGTGACAAGGTATAACTAAGATGAGGCATACCATCTTTGAAAACAATGTTTATGAGCATACAAGATGATGGAAAAGCTTTTGTTACTTTACAGGGGCAAGCAGTTGAATTCCAAAGCAATTGGGTGATTCTGCATGCTCTAGTGAGTTCGCAGTGAGAAAGTCAGTGGAAGACCACTGAATTTTGCACTTTGTATCTCAGTTTCACTTAAAACAGGTTTTCACATTTCAATATGAGAATTTCCTGCCCAGGTGGAGTCATTCTGAGAGGATGTTAGTTTTGAAACGCTTACTTCTAGGTTACAGCTTATTGATTTAAAGTTGTATTTAGATTGCTGCTGCCCTCTCAATTCATATGATCAATCTCATTCAAATACTTCCTCTTTTTGCTTCCACTGATTTATATTTCTTCTTGGAGTGCTTACAAATGCATCCTGTACAATTAATTTTCAGGTGTTTGAATTTAGACTGCATTGTGAAATTCAAACAGTCCTGTATTTGGAACCTTCTCTGATATTAGGTTTCCTGTATGACTCCTACTGCTCTATTTGTGGTTTATGGTCACCAGCAGCTTTCTTTTTTTGTGGTGTGTGTGCATGCACGTGTATGTGTTGCGCTTTTTTCAGCCCGTGTTATTGAGATGGTACATTTTACAGTTCCTGTTTCTGAAGCAGCAGATTTTACCAGGTGTCAGATCTCTAGCTTATGTAGTTCCCGAGACTATGTTGTGTCAGAACAACCGGCACTGTTTGTGTCTTCCAGCAGAGCTGGAATTCAAAACTGTCTCTTTTGGCTTTCCCAAGAATAAAAGTTTCCAAATGTACAAATTGAAAATGATAGCACTATTCTCTGTTCATATAAAATATAGATGGATTTTCAGCATCCACTGGAAGTGGTCAATGGGGGGGTGTTGTTGAAGCCAACAGATCTCTAAACCTTTAATTGCTTGGTTATTTTGTTCTGTTTAGTTGTTCTGCTGGATTGAAAATAGTCTGAAATCCTGCGTGAAGTAATTATTATATCAGTTAATGACTGTAAATGCAGGGGAAAATTAATAGGTTCTACTTTTTTGGATCTGTTTATCTATCTATAAAATTATTTCCTTACATTTTGCATCTCCCCTTTCATTCATTACTGGCAAGAAGACTTTTCTTATTAACTGTATTTAAAAGGTGGTAATCTTAAAAAGTGGTCATATTTAGTCTATCAGAGAAAGCTTATGTGAGATTGAGTCTGACTTTGATGTAGCTGGGTATTTTCACCTAGCATGTAATGGGAAGCCTGTGATAATCAGCTTACTCAGATCACATAAGAGAGATGTCTCCATGAAGAGGAGGAGGAGGATTTATGTTCTCCCATTTTCCCAAAGCTCTATGAGAAGAAACTTGCATTTTGTTTATTTAGTTACTGAATTTAAATATTTACCTTGATATTGTAGCGTGAAAAATGAAAGAAGTGATGATTCAATTTTTTTTTTATGTGTTAGCTCAGTCTTGTGCATGCTTTCTACTTTTGCTGCTTTGGCAAACTGGTTTTGTTCTTCAAAATAAAGATTTAAGTATTATTCATTATTAAATAGTTGCATGGATAGCTACAAGGTACTAATTCTGTTTTGGTTTTCACTGAGGAGATAACAGAGACGAGAGATCTTATTTTCAGGAGTATCACCTAATATTGGGAATGCATTTTTAAGTCAACTTACCTAACCAACAGTAGAACTGGCAGATCTTTTCAGGAGATGCAAAGTGTTATGTTTTTATGTGACTGAATTAATGAAAGCTTTACCTTTAATATATAAAATATTTGGGGTTGGAGAAATGTACCAGATGCCTTCTTAGAAGTCTTACTAAAAATGCACCAGAACCATGAAATCTTTACTTCTAATTTAGTGAATAAAGCCTTTTTGTATGTTACAAGTTTAATTTAATTCCTCCTTCAAGTAGTGTGTTTTGTGAAATGTTTTTGTTTTTGTTTTGTTTTTTTTTTTTACATTTATCTGTAGGTTCCTTCAGAGAAATCGGAATCCTTTGCATCCATGCTGAGACGCTCTCCTTTAATTCAGATGGGACCTGCCAAAGATAAAATTGTCATTGGTCGAATATTCCATGTTGTAGAAGATGATCTTTATATAGATTTTGGTGGCAAGTTTCACTGTGTGTGCAAAAGACCAGAAGTAGATGGAAAGTAAGTAATAAATGTACAGTAAGCAATTAACGTATGTGAACAACGTACTGAAATGCTTGGCTACTGGGACTTCACCATCTTCTGGACTGAGTTTGGATAGTTCTTATGAATTTTGTGGTTTAAACTATAGAAGTTAAGGTATTGTGCAGAATCAAAGTATGATAACAAACAAATTTGTGTGGCTCAGACAACATTGTCTTGAATGCAGATTCCTTTGCAAGTTTGCAGAATTGCTATCTACGTTATTCCAACTTACCATGACCAAAGGAAGTTACTGGGTGTTTTGTCACTGAGGAAGGGGGACATCATTGTCGACCAAGTTGTTAAAACAAGCACAGTTTATTGAAATACTTGGGAGTTTTGTCAATGTGGAACTTTAATCCCCTGTAAATTGTAAGCCTCCTTAGGCAGGAACTCTCTATGCTAAATATGTATACATGAGGTGGTGTACTGGGGAGTTTGCACATTATTTGTGGTAATACTGTTCGTAATAGATGATCAGTGCTAATGTGGTCAATTATTCCACATTGTAGAGGAAGATTTTTATGTAGCTTTTGGTGGCAGGTTTCACTGTGTGTCCTGAACTAGCACAACTGTACTGGAACTAGAACAGTTGTGCTGGGGAATGTAGTAGTTAGAGCTAAAAGATAAGGAAGGAACTAATTCAAGTGGAAATAGTGTTTATAAGCTTTTTAAACTGTCTTTAGCACCTTATGATTATATATAATTCAAAGATACCTTGTCTTTTTAATTTGTCTCCAGGTTACTTTAACACTTAGTTTTTAGTATGTAGACAAAATACCATGTTTTCAAATTCATAACATCAGGGTATTTAGTACATCTCTTTTCTCTTTTTTCTTTTTTGTTTCCTTAAAAGAGGAGGAGCATCTTTGTTAATCTGCAAGATTAACAATCTGAAATTGTTGACTTTTTTAATAAAAAGATTGAACAAATAATCATACATTCGTGTGCAAGTTTGCGATAGCATTTTATCAGAGCATTTGTATACTCGACTGCCTTTTTTTTGACAGGTCTATGACTTTGAAAGCAGATGTGATTGATGGCTTAGGATGAACAGAGTCCTTTGAGCCCGTCATATTTGGCAGCAGGTGAAGATTTTTCTTAGTCTTTTGCTGCTGCTGTAGTGGTAAAGTCCTTGTTGCTCTTTTCACCTCTTGCTAATTCTAAATCGAGATGAATTTTACCTTTTCCAATCCCATTTTTGCATGTCCAAGGAGTATTTCTATATTCATCTCAATCTATGACCATTCATTTTGTTTTGTGGTAGAGGTCAGACCAGAGCTCCCTGTTCAGCTGAACTTGCTTCTGCCAGGCCCAATCGACTTTTGCACATTGGCGAAGACCCTTCTAGAGCATGGAGGAGTTTGTCCTTATAGATCAACGGCCTGTTCCAAGCAGCTTTTAACATCAGGACAGCTTCTTGTCTACCCCAAATAAACCTAAGTCTTCTGTCCTGAAGCCCAGATCTTTTTTCTGCTACTTGCCTTTCTCACTTTTCCTTCAGCGTTTAAGCTCTGTCATTGGTGGTCACTGCAGCTGAGGCTGCCATCAGCTACCACGTTCCCAAACAGTTCTTTCCTGCCTGTGAGTAACATGTCCAGTAGAACACCTGCCCTATTTGGGCTGTCTAGCACCTCTGGCAAAAAAATGTCATCAGGGCACTCGCTCTGGATTCCTTGCTCCCCTCCATGTTTGTTTCTGCTTGAGCAGATGTCAGGACATTTGAAGTCCCCTGCAAGAAGCAAGCCTGCAATCATGAGTTGGTTTCTGGTTGTTTGAATGACGCTTCATCCACTCCCTCTTCCTGATCAGACAGCCCATAGCAGACATCCACTGTCTTTGTTGGTCTTCTCTCTGGTTCTGACCCGTGACTCTCAACTATCTCCTTGCATGGTTCATAGCAAGGGTCCATGCACTCATGCCCCTTCCTTGCTTCCAGTGCAGCCCTCTTTACCTTGTCCCATGTTTGCTTACATGCTTCCTCCCAGATTTGGGGAGCAGGCAACTTTGTGTGTTGTCTTCAAATCCCTAACTACAGTTCATTCACTTTGTGAATGTTGAGTCCACCGCTCACAGTTTCCTTGTTTAGTGTTACTGTCTCATTTTGTCATGGTGCTCTGGAATACTTGGGTAGTAAGACAAGTTGGAGGAAAGTAATGAAATACATCTTCCTGAAAAAGCTTACCATCAGACAAGTGTCTGTCCACTCTTTCCCTGCTCTCGTCTTTCTCCGAATGCTGTATGTCTGTTCTCCTATTGCACGTTGCAATGGCACAGTGGGAAATGAGGCCCAAGGAAACTGTCATTGGAGCAGATGCTTCAGAGTCAGTGGTCCATTGTATGCTGGGTGCATAAGCCTGGAGCTGAGAGGGTCTAGGCCAGTTATATTTTTGGCTGGCTATTAATGATAAAAACAAGCAGATCCATATAGGACTTGTTTATACTTTGCTTTTGAGTGGGAGTGGGGAGAGGGGAAATTAACAACCTGGGTGTTTTTAATGAAATAAAATTAGGAACTAAAGGTTATAGTTCACAAAATGATACAGCATTTACAGTGTTGAGGATATAGTGGCAGTGGAAGCATTAGTGTTGATACTCTCTATCTAATGGACTTAGAGCATTCATTTGAGATGTAGGTGATTCAAATCATTTTTCTCCTCAGTTCAGTCCAGGAACCTGAATTTGTCTCTGACTCCTTAAGTGTTTAAATACTATATGGACCTAGTCCTCTAAATAAAAATATTTGTAAAAGAAAATAAGTAATTTAAATAAATCTTGCCACTTTTTTCCAATTTATTGTGTTTCTGGAACTAGGATTTCTAAAATTTACCTGGATTTACAAAAAATTGCAGTCACAGGCAACATTTTGTTCTGTTGTTTAGCTTATAGCTTGTCATAATGTGCTGTGTCATATAACATAGTTGTACCCGTTAATTTCTAACTGGGATTTGTAACACAAAATTTTCAAAGTACTTGTGGAATCAAAAATAAACATGGAAAACTGCTATTTTAGTTAGCTGCGTGTGTCATCAGTAGCATTCAGATGCTGCTGAGTTTGGATCTCCCTGCTTATTAAAAAGTAGTGGGAAGACTTATGCCTTTGCTTGTACAATTGCTTTGATCTGCCTACATAGTAAAGACAGCAGCTCATTGATTTACAGAGTAAAGTTTGCCTTATCAAAACAAAAATGATTTTTTCATACGTTGGCCTCTTAGTAAGCATGAAGGCTTAGAGTCTTTCAGTGGATACTGACTTCTCTTTGAAAGGCAATAACTGCTTTTGATCACCAGAATAAAGGTCAAACTAGTGGTAGAGTACCTGGTGTATTTAGATCTGTACCAGCTTACATTGGTGACTGCAGTAAGACTTTTGTCACTGTTATTTCTATTCATTCACTTGCTGATGAAAGTGACTTTTTCACCATATTGTACATGCATGTCATCAGTAGAACTGTTTACTGTTTTGTTTGTGAAATGTTTATTGCTTGTGCCAAGGAGTAGAATGGGCGTTTTAATTTATGAATAACAGATGATTTCTTGAATGCTATCAGTTCAGGACAGAAGAACCAGATTTAATCTTGAAATGTGGAAATTGCTAATACCATTTTTATGAAGTTGGTCTTGAAAGCATGGTTCTTGTGGTACCTGTATTCTGATGCTGATATTTGGTTTTACTGTATTGTCTTTTCAGGTATTTGGCAACTCCTCCAAAATATTAGTTTAGCATCTTTAAAGAAAAAAACCCTCTCTCTTGCCATTTATTTAAGGAGATACCTCCATGAGGACATGTGCTTTTAGTATTTTCTTGATCATTTGTCTTTTTTTCTCACCAGAACTCAACTATTTTCATGATCCTGTAATACAATTTTCCTTTTATTATATCATGTCCTTTGCTCTTTGAAAGTGCTAGACGTTACTTGAACAGAAACAAAAATCCTACAAGAGGTTCTTGTCTGTAAAGCTTGTTCTCTTAAACTGCTCAGTCCTCATTTTAACAGATTTCTTGGGATGTCCAAGTGAAAGACCTTGTAGTACTACCACCATGTGGCCATAAGAAAGGATTCCACCCTCAAGACATTCTTTGTGTCCTGATTCCTGCTAGGATGGAGCTAATTTTCTTCCCAGTAGTTGCTATGTTTTGGATTTAGTATGGGATTTGATATGTGAAAAATGTTGATAACATGCTGATGTTATGGGTTATTGCTAAGAGATCAAGGACTTTTTCCAGCTTCCCAGGTTTTGCTAATGTGCAGGTGCAGGAAGCTGGGAGGGGTATAGCCAGTAGTTGACCCAAACTGATTAGGCTAGGCCAAAGAGATTATTTCATACCATAGAAGCCATGCTCAGTATGTCAGCGGGGAATGGCCAGTGGACAGCTCGCTCTCTTGGGATCATTCCAAGATCGCGCTCAGTTCTGTTCTGTGATCACTGCTCGGGATGGGCTGTGTTTGTCGCCAGGCATTGAGAAACTGTGCATTGTTCATTTTGTATATTCTGTTATCATTATATTTTATTATTATTATCATTGTTAATATATATGTTATTATCTTTTTCTTTGTTGTCCTAGTAAACTGTCTTTATCTCGTTTTTCCTTTCTTTCTGATTCTGTCTCCCATCCCTTCTGGTATGGGGTAGTATAAGTGAGCGGCTACATGGTACTTAGTTGCTGTCTGGGGTTAAACCATGACCCTTGAGTAAAAGAGCAACTACAAAAACAGGTATCTCTCACTTGAAAAGTTTGAAGTAGCTGCATAAATACATTTTTTTCCCCATCAGGTCTTCTAAAGTAAATGTCAACCTTTCAAAACAAAACAAAACAAAAAGCTAACAAAACCATCCACAAACTCTTAAGAAACCTTAGAACAGTAATGGTATGAAATTTCAATTTAATAAACATTTGAACAATCTGATAGCTATTTTCTCTTGGTTTTCACTGATTGTTTTCCTTCTTCTATTCCTTTTGGGAAAGCTGTTTCATAGGATTGCAAAAAATATATTTTATTATCAGCATTGATGGTATTGAGATCGGAAGCATGCATCAGCTTAGTTAGAGACCAAAGAGATTGTTGGTAAAATCTCACTGGGGTCGGGCAGGGAGGTATTTGGTTATAAATATCAGCAGCATTTTGTATTTTGGAATTTGTTTAATGTAACAGGAATATTTATTACGCTTATGTTTTCAAGATCTTATTTAATATGTGCTGTACTTATTTAACATATACTCTAATTAGTAAAAACATGTTTCTTGATACTCTGTGACTTAAATGTTGTGTTAAATTTGTGTTTTATGCCAACAACATATATCAATTCTGTAAAGCATCCAGAGTTTATACAAATGAGAAAGGGTCTGTAGGAAAGTAAGGGTAAAGTAACTTTTCAGCTATAGGAAGAAAGTGCTGTATGAAGTCCTAAAGAGGAAAATTTCTGTCTTAGATCTCCAAATGAGCAGCAACTTAATCCATGGCAAAAAGGTGCTGTTATAACCTGCTTCTGCCATTATCAGATGGAATTCCTAAGAACCAGAAAATGTGGAGAGGGGTTGTGCTGACACTGCCTGTTGCCTGGTCTGCACCTGAGCTGTTAATGACCAATTCCCATCAGAAGCACAATGGCTTTCAGCAATTTTTTAAAATGTAGGATTGTGGGACCAGCTTCCAAAGAGGATTACACTGCACCTCTCCATGCCAGTGTAATGAAGCTTTATTTTCAAAGAGTGCTATAACCCTCCAGCAACTCAGTATTATCAGGCTGTGGGATCAGAAAGACACTTCCTTTATGTTTCAGTATGCAGCTGGTGCAGGGATTTCCAGTATATCCTGTGGCAATTTTACTTGACACCTTTTATACAGAGCATATTTGCCAAACTTAAATAGTAGAGAAGGGGAGAAATAATTTGATGCTGGTTGTGATTTAGAACATGACAGCTTAATGAGCATCATAAAACATTACCTAATGCTGTTTCTGTAAATTGTATAAAAATATTTACACTATTTGAGTGGTTGCCCAGGTGAATTTTATTTGGGGAACATTTTAAATTCTTCTCTTTTTGTTCTATTTTTAAAATATTTTATAGATAAGGACGGAATGGAATCCAATTAAAAATAATGTATCTTTTTAGACTAGGTAATCTGAATAAGGTTGGCTGTTTTCTAGCACATTCACTTTATTAAGGCAGTCTTGAATTTAAGTTAATAGTGATGGGGGAAACTACTTAAAAGATTTTGTAAGATTAAAAAGATCAATTTCTGGAAAAAAACCCCAGAGATACATGGAGAGAGATGCTCTGCAGGGGAGAGTATTTCAGTAAGACACAGTTTGGTTTAGTTCTAGTTTGTGTATTAAAGTATTAAATAAAGTCACAGCACGTTAAGCTAGCTGTAGGGTGATTTTGGAGTTAACTACTCCATTTTGATACCATGTGAATATACATCTTGAACAATTAGTGCATCTTTCAACCAGAATGAGCTACTTCCCACAAAGGATGGAGTAAGCTACCTTGTTCTTTTTGTGCGGCAAAGATACTCGCACAAGGGAAGATGTCATCGTGGGGTAAATTCGCCTTTTGCTTGCTGAGCCCTAGTTTCCCTGACTGTTGTGTATCTAATAGTGCAAGATTACTGTGGAAAGGTTTAGAGAGACGATGTTAAAGACATAACCTTTCTAATGCTTTCCGTTAAGACCAGATAACTAGCAGGAGGCGAACTGCATAGGGAGACCCAGCACTCTCTTCTCTGGGGCCTTCGCTCTTCCATTGCCAGAGGAATCACAAGCATCAAATTCATGCTCAACGTGATGTCTGTGACTAACTGGGAGCAGAGTCTCTGAGTGGCAGTATGGGCCACCCACATGATACAGATCTGGTGGCAGTAGAGAGACTTAATGATGTTTTCCTTACAGTATGTATTTCTTCCTTATCCTGTACTTCTGCTGACTGGAGTGGTGCTGTTCTGGCAACCTGGCACATCCTACAGCTTTCACGTCAAATGTTGGTGGAACTAGTCCTGCTTTTAAAAAAAAAAAAAAAAAAGGGTAATTAACGGGATATATAAAGGAAACATTTCTTTCTGCAGTAATGCTGATTTTAGTTTTACATGTTTGCTTTTACAGTAGTCAACTTCCTTTTTACTGTCTGTTGCCAGCAAAGTAGCATCTGTCTGTAATGTGTCATTCTCAAGGGGAAAGAAGGAAATTGCTAACCAGCACTACAAGTGATATGATAAGTTATGCTTTTGCAAGTACAGTTTTCAAACTCATGCAGATGCAGAAGAAACAGGTCATATGAAAGAGACTGAAAACCTGTAGAAACTTAGTATTTTTTCAAAATTAATTTATGCACGTTGAAGGCACTGATAAAATGCACACCATGCTGGATCAGCGTGCAAAAATATTTTTGATTTCTGTGCTGTAGTTCTTGCTTAGAAAATGCTCAAAGTCTTCCTCAAGAAAATTTTTTTAGCTCCCACTTTTAGTAAGTGAGGAGAATAAATACAGTAATATACTATCAGCATTTTCTCAGTCTATTTATGTGTTCAAATTGTTGCTGATAGCTTATCAGCATTAAATCAGTGGTTTCCTCCTTCACTACTTCCCTTCTGTTGTAGTTTCTATTCCCAATAGATCAGTCTTTTTCTCTGAAGTCTTTCTAGTAGTAACCACACTGTAGGAAAAACTCTAATGATGTTGAAGATGATGAAGAAAAGGTGTAAACAGTCTTTTAGGGAGAATACATTATCTTCATTCCTTCCATCGTTTCTTGCTACGATTGCCTTATTCGTGTGTTCTGTTGTTAACTAGTTGTACCCCTTCTAGACTTGTTCTCTGTATTCTTTTTTTCCAATACTGATTAATAATACATATTTCAAATATAAATATAATGTAGTTACATTTATAATTAATTACAGTTTAATATTATTATATCTATTCAGTATTACATAAGTTAGTCAGCCTTTTTAACTTTATGTAGCTTTATTGATCAGCTTTCTACCAGTGTTTTCCCACTGAACTGGTAGAATTAGCAGTTTTGTTGTGTGTTTATTCCTTCTAATAATGCTTTTGGAAAGTCTTATAAAAAGCTTTTGCTCATTTATACATAATTAAAGCAGAATTTGCATAACTTACTAAGATATTAACATAATCTTATTCAGTCAGCATGAACACTTACCTGACCTTTCACACAAAATTTGCTCTATTCTTTTGTCATCAGCTCTGATTTTTGTTTTGTTTTGTTTGGATAGTACTTCTTGCCTATCCAAAAAGAAAATAGTGGTATAAGTTAGCAACCTGTAAGAATTTGGTAAGTTTATATGGCAATGATTTCCTTTGTGCCTGTGACATCAAATGGTTGAAGTCCATCAGTGCCATGTTGCTGACAAGTTTGTAATACTAAATAGCTATCTGAAATAGAAGCAGTCTTTGTACTTCCCTGCTCCTTCCTCATCCTCCTTAGCTTCCATGTTGTCCTACCTATCAGGTAAGCATCTATTTACTGGAGGGCAGAATTCCTCTGCATTTTGAAAGATGAACTTAGACTTAGTTGTTGAATAACTATGACCTGGTCAAATTTGTTGAAGTGTAAAACAGAGTACACACACACACTTTCTTGAATCTCTTCCAGTTTGTATCTTTTATGAAAAACATAATCAGACAGCTGGTCTCCACACTGTGAAAACCAGTCCCTTTCTGTGATTAAAATTACCAGAATGTCATGTTGAAATTCTCAGAGGACGAAAGTGGTTTACAGTAATCATCAGCAAACTTGGGTTTTGGCGCTCTGGTCAGCTTTTGGTCTCAAACTTTGCCCAAGTTCCAGGGAGAAATGGTAAGCAGGACTGATCTTGTTGTCTTGTTCCCACATACCAACACTGCAACTTAAAAAGGAAGCCTTGTTGTTTATATTGAAGAGGGTTAAATTCAAGGAGGTGGCATGAACTCCCTTTTCTACAAAGCTTCCATATAGTGCAATTTGCCATTGCTCTAAGCCCAAACAATGCACGCGGTGCCACTCTGTCTGCTGTCGAACAATTTCGGCTCTTTTTTTTTTTAAAAACAAGCATGCAGAATAGCTGTGTGATTGCAAACTTAATCTGTGTACTTCAGCAAATAACTTCTAACTTATTTATAGCAGCATGCATTTTGGAAATTATAGCATTTTTATCCCCTATGGACACAGCTTATTATTTGCTTGGTTACTTTACCATTGTGACTGTTTTTGCCACCCACTATATGTCGTTCTTCAGTGGTTATTTTCAACCGCAAATGGAGGTGTTGGCTTTGTGTGGTTCTGTAATACACAAAACTGTGCTTCCAGAGTTCCCAGAGCCTGAAGTCTGTAAACATTTTTTTGGACTATACTGTAAATTTTTCCTCACAGATAGATACTTTGGAGTTTAGTGAATGTAATAATACCACGGGTCAGGTGTTGGTTATTAAAAGTACAATTAATCCATATGAATGAGGCACCTTATGCAGCATTCATTATGGAGTATACAACATAGACCTAGCATTATGGCCAAGCCTGCAAATCACTTTTTCATCTTTGTTTTCACTTCTGTCATTAGTTTAAAGTAGCAGAGAGTTATGAAATGTGATGACCTTTGGAGAAGAAAAACCCCACAAAACTAGTAGCATTTACCAGTGAAAATTTTGTGCCAGCTCTGTCTTGCCATGTCATTGCGATAAATGGGAGAGGAATATGCTGTATAAAACATCTTGAGAGAACAAAGCAGTCCATAGGTGGCCTGGAGCTTTTTTGGCAGTGTCAAAGTCCGTAAATACTCATTAAGCCATACTTTTTCTCGTATGTGGATGTGCACACATACACGAGAGGGAAAAAATGCTTGGGAAACTTGTTACTGCATTGGAAGGCTTGAACCTTGTCTGTAGGAGATAGGTTAACTCTCTTTTCCCTTAATGCAGGTATTGGATATCAAGAGCTGTAGAAACTAGAATTATAAACTGATGACTTGGCAGAAGAATGAAAACTGTTTCTAGTATTTTGTTTTGAAATTGATGAGAATAAATGAATTGAATCTCAGTATGGAGCATATTTGGAAATGCATTTTTCTGCCCTACGCTTTGGAGAAAGCCTTATGATTTGCATGTTGGGAGGAGCTCTCTCGCTTAAATATTTCTACTAAAGTATAATGAATTACCTCAATAGCTAGAAAAGGCTCTAGGAATCTCTGCCATTCCAGATGCAGAAGATTGATTTTTAATGAAAACCCTAATGCTCCCCAACATGTTTCACTGGCTGTGACAACGGATGAGGTAGGGACATGCTGGTTATATAAACATCTAGTACTTTTCAGGGGTGCAGGGAACTGTACTTTACTAAACACACAGCAGAGCAAGGTGGAGATATTTCTGGCTTTAAAGTCTGGTCAGTTTGACCTGTTCCTGTAACCGAGTTAAGGGCTAGGTGAAAAAACAGTCCAGCCTACTGAAGCAGCGTAATTGCTTTATTAGGTTGGGTGTAACTGCACTAAACCCTCTTCTTAGCATAATGAGCTGAGCTGCAGTGCTGTGTTGTTGTGGCCTCTGATTTTGGTTTGGGAGCCAGCTTGGTCTAAAACAGCTCGTGAGCTCTGCACAGCAGTCCGCTGAGAGGTGTAGACTTGCCCAAAGACAGAAGCTATTTAGTTTCTATGTTGAGAAACTGAATTAACGATGGTTTGGACCAAATGTGAATTATAAGTCTTCATATAACATAGATCTTACAAAGGAAAATTAATGCTATCATATAACCATGGAGTGGTAATTATTCATCCCTCTGGAATAGCTTCAGTAAGCAAGTCTGAGAAGGGAATTAACACAGCGAGGGAAACACTCTGCAGGTAATGTATCAACCTCAAGCTCTTGAGAAGACATGAGTCAAGCCTCCCACAAATCATGATATTAAAGTGTTTTTTATTTTTTCTTTTTGGGTTCTTTAGTCTTTGGGTTCACATACTTTTTTTTTTTTTTTTTTCCTAACTTGGCAGAATAGGAATTTTTAATTAAATCAACTTTTTTGAAAAAGTAGTTGAGCTTGTTTAACAGTGTAACTGCAAGAAACAAGACTTTAAGACGCTAAATATCAGAAAGATATGATAAAGTTGTTAATATTAGCAAAGCCAGAGATGTACAGAGCTATTTTACTGATAATTCTCCTCAGTCTGCTATATAATATTAAGATTCCTAAAACTGGAGGTTGTTAACTAGCAGTGTATCCCAGGGGTCAATACTGGGTCCAGTTCTGTTTGACATCTTCATTAGTGACCTCAGTGATGGGACAGAGTGTACCCTCACCAAGTTTGCATAGAGTACAAAACTCAGAGCAGTTTTTGTTACACAGGGTAGTTGTGCTACCATCCAGAGGGACCTTGACAGGCTGGAGAAATGGGCTGACAGGAACATCATTAATTTCAACAAAGAGAAGTACAAAGTCCTTTCCCTGGCGAGGTGCAACCCCAGGCACCAGTACATGCTAGGACCAGCTGGCTGGAAAACAGCTTGGCAAAGGCTGTGGGGGTTCTGGTGGACACAGAGTTGAACATAAGCCATCAGTGTGCCCTTGTGGCAAAGAAGATGAATGGGGTCCTGGGCTGCATTAGGCAAAGTATTGCCAGCAGGTAGAGGAAGGTGACCCTTCTCCACTCAGCCCTGGTGAGGCCCAGCCTGGAGTGTTGTCTCCAATTTTGGGCTCCTCAATTCAAGAGACAGTCCAGTGAATGACTCCTGATCATGATGATGAAGGGACTGGAGCATCTCTCCAGTGAGGAAAGACTGAGAGAGGTGGGACTGGTCAGCCTGGAGACAAGAAGGCTCAGGGAGGATCTCATCAATGTCTATAAATACCTGAAGGGAGGGTACAAAGAGGACAGAATCAGGCTCTTTTCAGTGGCACCCAGTGACAGAACCAGAGGCAATGGGCACACACTGAAACACAAGAGGTTCCCTCTGAACTTGAGGAAACGCTGTTTTTCACTGTGAGGATGACTGAGCACGGGCATGGGTTCTCCAGGGATGTTGTGGAGTCTCCATCCTTGGAGACACTTAAAAACTGTCTGGATGTGGTCCTGGGGGACCCTGTTTTGATCAGGGGAGGTGGGGGGATGTTGGACCAGGTGGTTTCCATAGGTGTCTTCCAATATCTGTTGTTCTGTGATCCTAAGATGGTAACTTGATAGATCTGTCGGCCTGATTGAAGGTGGTGGCCATTGATGACTTAGTCACACATTTGTGTTTACAATCAACTGTCTGTACAGAGGAATGGTTCATTGGGGGAGGAGTGGGTGTTGACTGCCACTTGGAGTGGGCCCAAAAAACTGATAAAATTAATTCTGTTACTCCTACACACTGAACCAGTGACAGATGCTTTTCTTCCCCTGATGTTTTCTGTAATTCCTTGTCAGCCTATTTAGATGTCATTATCCAGCCAGGGCACAAAAGCAGGTAAATTCCTACCAAGCAAGGTAAGCCTTTTAACGCTGAGTGTTTCTGAGCTGTACAGGGGATTCAGCTGCTTTGCTGTTATTAGGCAGCTCAGCAAATCTGAATAAAAAGAAAAGGCAGTGTTTAGAGGCAAAAATAAGTAACATTTTATGACATGTCTGTTATTTAAGAGTAATTTCCTTTCCTTTTCTCTTCTGCTCGCTAATATGCTAACAAAACCAACACAGTCCTTGTTGCCTCTTGTTTTCAGATGCGCTTGTGTGGAACTAGGATGGGAGTAGAAATTGAGTATAATTTATATATCAAATGTTTTGGAGGAAGAAGCCGTAGAAGAACTTCAGCAATGCATAGCTTGTATGTAATTGCCCGTACTGAGTATCCAACGATGGCACAGCCCCTGCTATTGTATTTGCTTGATTTTTCTTAAAATTAAATTTAAAATCCTAGGCAGATACTGCTGTTGTGCTGGAAGAAATGCAGTGTTAAGTAAAGACTCATATATTTTAAAAGGGGGGAAAAAAAGAAGTGTTACTCTTCTAAGAGTATTCAGTAGCTGTTAAAACTTGCCTTAATAAATTTTGGAGTCTGTGTGTGGCCACTGCTGCTATGGCTCTGTCAGCGTTTTAGGCGCAATAGCAGCCAAGCAGAGATGCAAATGTCTGTTGCTTCGTGAACTTGCTGAACATAGCCGTGATTTATGGACACTGAAATATGGAGTATGGTGATAGTGAGTCATGGAGCCCTTTTTTTTTTTTTTTAAACAAAACCAATGCTATTTACTTTTTCCTTTTGTGATAGCTGTCAAGAGAGTCAAATTTTCTATTTTCCCATCTTAGCATTTTACAACAATTTATTTTTTATTTAAAGAACTCAAAATCTAGCCACCCAGCCTGGATGAGAAATAATGACACCCCTCCAGTCCTCTGAGTCCTGAAGGACTTGTTCTGCAGAATACTGAAGCTATATTTTAAATGAACTGCTTTGAGACTTGGCAGGCTCTGATCACATGGAAAAGTGCACATAATGTGGTCACGCTGCGTGAGCACGTACCCACTTAACCGAGAAATTGAGATACAACTCTAAGGCAGGGAAATAACCACTGGATACAATGAAATATGCCAATCACTTATTAGTGTTTGGTGACTTTGCATTAGTAGGGTAAGAGGAAAAGGGCTTAAGCAATTTTTCTTTGATTAATGATTTTATTAGAAGCAATGAAGGATTGGTTGTTTGTTCTCTGTGAAACCTCTTGTTCTTTATTTTCATAGTAGTTAGTGGGCTCTTCCAAAGGCAATGAGATCTTACGAACCAGTTTCACGGTTCATATAAACCTATATAAAGCATAGAAGTGGACAGCGTGCACGTTTAGCTCTTCTGAAATCTTCTGGAAGTAATGAAGTGTTAATTTTAAAAATTAAGATATTTAGTATGTAATCCTCTACAACGTGAAATCCCAATCAGACTTTTTAGGTCTTTTCCATACTTTGTAAGGAAATGTAAGTGGCATACAAGGTTAATTTATTTGCAATTTGTACTCATAAACAAGTATTCAGGGAGAGATCTTAATCTGAGTAGTAATTACAAGTTGATTGCTAATCTGTTCTCCACTTAGGGAGTTCAGTTACTTCTTTTCCTGTAACTGTATACATTTGAAGTTATCTAAAAGTGTTTTAATCTTTCAGGTCGGGTAGTGCTTGCTCCCTCTCACTCATCTTTGGGTGCCTGGTGCCAGACTAGCCTACTTACCACCTCAGTACTAGATTTTGCTCCCTCTGAAGCTTTTCAAGGCTGTTCTTGGCAGCTGGCTTGACAGGGCTGCTGGAGACGAGACTGAAACGCGCTCTGCTTCCTCCAGGCAGAGCTCGGTAAACAAACTGTGATCCTCTGCTTGGCAGGAGGCAGGGCTGCCACTGCTGCCAGCCTGGGAGGGATGCAGAGCAGCCGTGATGTGTGGCAGCAAATACAATATCCCTTTCTGGGCCTTTCAGTGACTTGGATCACATGTTGCTGTAATATGAAGTTTGTGAAATATTCCTCTGCTTCTGCAAGATGTATTAAGAGTATGCTAAGCTTTGGCCTGGTGTACGCACCAGTGGTGCATTTCGCTAAAACTAAGTTATTGTAAGCCAGTGGAAAGGAATAATGTATAGCTGGAGTAGGTTAAGCTAGGTTTAACTTGCTAAGCAGTGGTTTAAACTTAAAAAAAGTGTTTTTAAAAAAGACATTTTGCAGTGATTTAGAATCACTCTGTTGAAAGAATTGGTGGAGCAGAGTTTATTTCTCCACTTTCTTATTCTCTTGTTGTAGGGCAAACTTGGAAGGTCTTTCTCTGCTGAGAATTTCCCATTCATTATTAAAAAAAAAAAAAGTGCTAGATGTTAATTCTTCCAGCTTTGTTGATCGGCCTTTAGATCTATGAGTATTCCTGTGGCAGGGTATGTAATACCCTACTAGTAGATGAAAGGTGAGGATTTTCCTCCTCTAAAGTGAATAGAAACTGTCCATTGAGGATTGTGATTGATCAGGCCCTTGGTAGACTTGCAGGTGTACTTTGTCATTTGTACAAATGTTTGCCTACTTTACATACTCTGTGCCAGTATACTGAAGTGCAGTCAGATGTCTTATAGCTAGTGTTCAAAGCAGGCCGGCCTGCTTTATTTAAATAAGGCCATATGTAGATATAAACAGCAGAAATTCTTGTGCTGTTTTAAAATAAAGAATAAGGTAATGGTCTTCCCCTATCTTGCAGGTTATTCACTCACAAATGGTTTGCCAAGAGTGAAAGTCATGGCTTCAGACTGCCAAGATCTTTGAGTAGCTCACACATTCAATTTGTGGGATTTATTTTTTTTTCTGGAATTAGTCACATTGATTTTTTTAGTATTTTGGGGCTTTCTTATGTACCTGGTTAATGTAATAACAACATTCCAGTATTTTGAGCTTAAAAAATAAGATTGAAAGAGCAGTAGAAAGCATGTTAATACTATCTTGGCTATTAGTGATAAAATGAACAACTTTCTTTGTGTGCAGGGATTTGTTTAATTTAAAATGCAATTTTCTTCTTGCCACTTATTTTTTTTTTAACCACTTCAGTCCTAAATCATGTTAAACAGTTCTTTCATTCCAACTTTATCATACATGACTTTATCTGTAGTATGATCTGTGTGAGTTAAAGACCAGTTGCTAACTCCCTTATTAGCTTCGTGCTAATCATTCCAAAACCTAAATACCTTTTGCAAGCAAAGACTTCACTCCTTAGAATAAACTATGCATATTTTGTTTTATACTCTAGTATAGAATCATAGAATAGTTAGGATTGGAAGGGACCTTTAAAGGTCATCTAGTCCAACTCCTCTGCAAGGAGCAGGGACATCTCCAACCAGATCAGGTTGCTCAGAGCCATTCCAACCTGGCCTTGAATGTTTCCAGGAATGGGGCATCAACCACCTCTCTGGGCAACCTGTTCCAGTGCTCTACCACCCTCATCGTAAAAAATTTCTTCCTTATATCAAGTCTGAGTCTACCTCCTTCTATTTTAAAACCGTTACCCCTTGTCCTATCACAACAGACCTTGCTGAAGAGTTTCTCCCCATCTTTCCTGTAGGCCCTCCCTTTAGGTACTGAAAGGCCACTATAAGGGCCTGCTGACCACGCTCCTTTTGATGCAGCCCAGGACGTGGTTGGCTTTTTGGGCTGCAAGTGCACATTGCCAGCTCATGTTGAGCTTCTCATCCACCAGCATTCCCAAGTTCTTCTCCTCAGGGCTGCTCTCAATCTATTTCCTGCCCAGCTTGTATTTGTGCCTGGGATTGCCACGACCCATGTGCAGGACCTTGCACTTGGCCTGGTTGAACTCATGAGGTTGGCACGGGCCCACCTCTCCAGCCTGTCAAGGTCCTTCTGGATGGCGTCCCTTCCCTTCAGTGTGTCGACTCCACCACGCAGCTCGGTGTCATCCGTGAACTTGCTGAGGGTGCACTCTATCCCACTGTTCATGTCACTGACAAAGACGTTAAACAGAGCTGGGCCAAGCATGGACCCCTGAGGAATGCCACTCGTGATGGGTCTCCACTTGGACATCGAGCCATTGACCACAACTCTTTGAGTGCAGCCATCCAACCAGTAAGTGAAGCAGGTGAGGGTAACAGTTTTGACTGTGTGCCAGAGGGCTACTTTTGCATCTTAAAGATGTTTATAATTATGATATTGTAAAGAAAAGGACAGTTTCTTCAAAAGGAAAGTTGACAAAAATAATTATTTGAAGAACAGCAGTAATCTATATGAAGTGGGCTTTTTCCTCTGCTAAAAGGTAACTAATATACAGGTGCATATGCAATATTACGTGTATGATAAATTTTCCCCAACCCTTTATTTGCACAATCTAAATGGTTTGTATGAAATACAGATGTATAGCTATGGTTATCGTTTTCTACTCTTCTCAGTTCCTTTAAAAGTCTTTTCAGTGATGATTTAAAATACCTACTACATTATTACTGTCTTCGTAGGTTTTGAAGGGATGTAGGGCTATTTTAATTCCATATCTCATGCTCACTTTTTCTTCTGGGTTGAAGTTGCAGCCATGAATTGGGTCATGGTGGGAGGGAAGGGGTGTCAGAGGCGCATTTTTGAAGGAGATAAAATATGTTTCTTAAACCAACCAGGCTGTCTCCACAGTGGCGGTGTCGTGCGCAGGCTTTGCCCGAGGTCAGAAGTGAGAAGGGCGCTACTGTGTGATGGGGTGGTGGGAGCTGCGTGACCGGTGACTGCAGGCTTCCCACCGGAGCTGTCCTGCGCACGAGGATCCGCCGCTGGCTGCCGGGGCGAGCATGGAGCCATTCTTCCGCCTTCACTTCCTCGGCTCTTTAGCCCCCATTGAGCGGCGAACAGTGGTGGAGGACAAAAGCTGTATACACTGTACAAACAGAGCACCAAAGCTGCAGTACACTGACTCATTCTTCGCTCTGTGTGAGAACTGAGGGGGACTCTATTCACCGCCTTTGTGCCGGTGTCTGTCAACAGCGCTGTTTGAGGCCAGCCCCATTGTGCCGGCCAATGTTTCTTATTGACCCGAGTCTGTGCCCGCAATGTTCCCAGGGTCGAAGTTGCGAGTGAGAGAATGTTTGAAAAGGGGTAATCGTGGGCTAAATGCGTTTTGCTGCATTGTCGTCTGACCTATTAAATCTAAACTGCGGTCCGCGTTCATGCAAACAGGTAATTATGTAGTCACAGCTGCGGCCATTGACATCTGGTTACCGCCCCGTGGAAAAAGGGGATGGGGCACTCGCCTCTCCCTCCAGGCTCTCAAGCGCTGAACTTTAATGATATTAACTGAAAATAGAGGGTGGATTAGCAAGACTGACAGGTCAACAAGGTGGATACTTTATCCGTGTAGGCAGAAAGAAGTCCCACCACAGTTGTTTGGGTATTTCTGCTACCTTATGCATCAGATTTTTCCCATAGCTGTGGGCTTGGCTGGGCTCTAGATCCAGTTATTATTTAGCAGTTTTAGATCAGGAGAGGCTGCAAAATACTTTTCTCATTCCAGCTTGCAGAATCTCTGTGCAGAACAGCTCTGCAAACAGCCATCCCATTAACTATTTTTTTTTTTTCCTAAACCAAGTGGCTTACAATGGCTCTCGTCCCTAGAGGCTGGATTGCCAGGATTTCCAGATAATAAACCATCATTATCAGTAGGCCAGCATTTCAAAACTTAGTGGTAAGCGTACAAGAGGAATAAAACATTGCTGGCCATAAATTATTTTAGGGGAACTGCTTTTTCTTTTAATGTGCTTTGGAACTGAGGCGTAGTATTTGGATGTAAATTAGTCTGACGCATCCTCTCTCTCATCCCCCTCTGCTCACCCCTTCTGCTGGGAGGGAAGAGGTCTCTGCATAACATACATAATTATTAAAACAGTGTGCTTTTCTGTCCTGTGCAACTTTCAGTGACGGGGTAGATTACAGCCACTATGGAAATTAGGAGAGACGGTTACACAGCCCTGGGTGACTTACATGGCACATCAAAGCTGGGAGCACACTCAGTGCTGGGCAGCCCTGGCTGCAGGGCGGGAGGAGAGTGCAGCCAGCTGTTAAATCACTGCTTTAAGGGATCTCTTGCAGGAATGAATGGTTAGCTGCTTCTCCTCCTTGCATTTGCATCCCGGCGCTGCTGCTTAGGAGCCATTTCTTCTGAAGAGCTGTTGCAATGTGGAATGTCATGCAACAGGGAGAGTAGGTAGTACATGTTATGGCAAATATATATATGAAGGATTATATATATACATATAATATATATATAATCCCTCATATTTATGAGAGGATTGTAATTGCTAAAAGTGTGAAACTTTCTCTTGCAAAGGCATGTCCACTGTTTGGGAGCAGAGGGCTGACTCTTCACTCATGGTGGGGGGGAAGGAGGGAGAAAAGCTGGTCTGCTCAGACCCATGGGAACGTGCTTGTATTGTGGATCCCTGAAATTGTCTTGTACAGGCATCTGTTATATAATTAGCTTTTTCTCTTTTTATGTGGGTTGTTTTTTTACTTCATTTCCAGCTTATTCTACTCCTTACAGGCCCCTATAGAACTTATTGACTCTATTATGTAATAAGCAGGGTAAAAAAGCCAAAACAAAAAAATACTTCATTTCGGGCAGAGGATAGCAAGGAAAGACCAAGTCCAGCTACCAGCAAAAGACAGTTAAGTTACATCTTCACAATTATCTGATTCTATGGCTCTTTGATACTTATTGCTATAGGAAGGAATACATTTCCTTAGGGACTTTTCTAGGATATACCAGGGGCATATGCAGTCTCTTTGCTGCCTATGTGACAAGACAAATTTTTACAAATATGCAGAAAATTCTATTTGTGCATTCCCCAGTAGATTTATTAACTTCATAAAAATACTAGGTAGGAATTTGTTGTTTCTCACTTATGTAGCTCTATCTCCTAAATAATTTGCCTATTTCTCTGCTTAAATAAAGAAAATATTCAAAAGAGTATTTCTTCTTCAGCACCCACTGTTTTTTCTACTGTAAAGTGAGTACTAAAGAATAATAGTTATGTAAAGGACTCAATTGTTTAAAACAGTGTTCCTCTCAGCTATGTTTCCTGTAGAGGAGATAAATGAGACTGAAGTTTTATCCTATAGAAGTCCTTACACTCTTTAACGCCTTACACTCTTTAAAATACTTTAATTCTATAACTAAGAAAACCTGTTCCATACCAAACAGGAAAAGTCAGGAAGAACTTGAAATGTGAATTTCTAGCAGAGATCAAGAAACTTCCTGGCTAAATCGTTTTTTCCACTGTCTTACCTAATAAGCAAAACGAGCAAACTTTTAATTTGGGTAGTCCAATTTTCATCCCATGTGCATCCTGCGATATCTCAGCTGTAATTCAGAGTGTCTTTTTAGGTAGTAATTCAAAAGGAGTTAGAAGAATACATTTTTCAAAGAGGCAGAGATCACTTCTTGTGTTCAAGTATGTCACCTAGCATACTGAAATAGATATTAACCACTGTAGCATTCTTGTACCTTTGGAAGGTGGCGCTGTATAAAGAAAGGAGAGATGAAAACTAGATGTAGAAATAATTATGTGCACAGTGGTTTGGAGCATTAAGGTAGCAATGTCAGTTTAATCAGGGGGAAACCTTTCATGGTATATGTAGCTTAGTTTAATGCTTCAACAAACAAGGCATCATAGACAAACTTCTTACAGTTCTAAACAAAGTAAGAGAGCAGAGAATGTAAACTTCTTGGATATGCACTGAAAACTGATTTCCTGCACACGCAGTATGTGTACTCAACGTCCTGGCCTGTGCTTTGCAGAGAGCAACTTCAGTGTGAGCTCCTAGGTTTTCCCCAAATTAAAAATTCTTAATGACTTTGTTGGTCTAATTAATTTTCTTGAAGCAGTGGTAGCTTGCAGAAGTAAAAGGTAAATAAGCCTAAAGAATTTCAGTTGAAATTAATAATGAGTTGTTTTGTTTTGTTTTCTTGGAGGTGGTAGTACTTGAAATACTTGCTATTAAATGGGAAATAAGATGTCTCTGACCAACACTTAACAGCTTTTCCTTTTTCTTTCACGGTAGCAGCATGTATCACATGAAGAATTTTACGTAATTCATTATACTTTTTACAAATAATTCAGCATTTTTTTAAAGATTTGTTTATGTAGTGGATTAGATTATGATTAAGGCTTAATATATCTGTTTTTATTTTAGTTTAATATAATTTAGCCTATGTGAGACTATTCACAGTGCAACAGCATTATCTATCAATTTGTATCTATCTTTACCAGTAAATATAGCAGGTTCAGAAAGAATATTTCCAATGCATAAAGTCAGCCCTAAATATGATGCATATATATGCAATTTATATATGACGCATATGTAGCCATAATCTAAATGGGTATAGTTCATGTACCTTTCTTAGAAGGAGAATGAAGTGTAAGTCAAAAAAAAATAAACAAGTTTTCTAAGATACATTAGTTGGCTTGTTTCAACAAAGGGCCCCAGGATATCATAACCTATGTGTAAAAACAACAGCACATTTGTCACGCATTGCCCCTGCAATTTCAAAAGAACTTTATGGAAACTGAAATAACCTTTCTAAAAATATATTTGAGGGCATACCCTTTGAGTACTGGAATTAGTGTTCCAATAGCACAGTGTGGGACAACCCTTTTCCAAAACATAGTGTCTGTAGATCACAGCTATAAAGAAAATACAGCAGTGAAGCATAGGAATGGACAATACCTATAGATGAAAGCTAACCTGTCACACCACTGCTCCTTTTGGGATTTGTCTTTGTACAGCCTGTGGAGAAGGATTTGTGGTACTGTGAACTTGCGATACAACTGAATCTTAACCATTTTCCTTATAAAGAATTTTTTCAGGTTTTTAAAACTTTTTATCTCAGCAGAAAATTGGAACAGCATAAAACATTTAAAATTATTCTTATGAACTTTTTAAAAAAATTAATAATTCCTAAGCCCAGTAGGTAGCTTATTTATTTTGGTTTAAAAATTTGCAATATGATCTAATATGGAGACATTATGAGCATGTTCATGTGACATGTAGTTTTCTGGATGTGTTGAAATGAAGAGCTCAGATGTTGCCTTACAGAAACACAGCTATAGGGAGGATCAGATAGTTTAGTTGTGAACATAGTGTCTAAAGCACAGAATTTCACTTCAAAAACAGAAAACTTGTCCACAACCAAGATCAGATCAGTGATGGCTTTGGAAGACAGCACTGTTTTTCCTGCCACAAGAACTAATGCATGGTGAGAGCACAGAAGTGGGATTGGCTTACAGTTACCTTGTTTAGACTGTGTGAAATCCAGATTAATTACCCCAAAGTAATCAAAGCCTCCATTACAAATGCCTTGTTGTACTTTGTAATATGAGGGTAATTGGCTAGTCAAATACATTTTCTATGTTTTTGTAAGTTTTAAAAAGTTGAAACAGTTTGCTTTTTGGTATTGGTTTTATTGCATGTGGATGTTTTTCATATTCGTTAGGGAAGATTTTCATTAGGGAAGATTTCTGTGTATAGGCAGGATGCAGTGATTAAACAAGGTTTTGGTACAAGGAAATATAGATTACAGTCGGTGCAAGTCAGCCTCGGTATGGGCTTCCTTCTGCCCCCTCTGACTGTTATCACAGCTTCTCCTCATTCAGTTTGATGGTGGTTGTTCTTTGTGTGAGACCAACAGGTAGTATTGATAGATCAGCAGATATTGGGTCTATATTTGATCTCTTGTAAAATAAAAATGCAACTCTGACTCCTTCAGAATTCCTTGTTACCCTAATGAGAAAATTGCTGCTCTGCAGCCTTAAAAAATGAAACAAAAAACCAATTTGGAGAGTAAAGAATTTTCAGCAACCTATTCTTGCTTTATTTTTTTAGTGGAATTTCTACTCTTTGATAATATGAGATCTATCTGTTTTTCTTTGAAGGAAAATAGACATGGCACAACACACCAAATTCATGCAGGAGGAATACTTATTCAATTTTAGAGATGCTGCTAAAAGTCGTAACGCCAACTACTTGGTTAAATTATCTTCGTTTATAGAATCGGTGATGTAAAAATGTGGAGGGCTTGGAGCCCTCGCAGTACCGGTAACGGGAAAGCTGTTCAGGTATTTCTAGAAAGAAGATGCGTATGCCATGGTTGCTTCTGGAGAAGGCAGGTGCAGCAGAGGGTTAAATCTCTGACACACTGAAGTGTCTCAATTAGAGCTTGGCGCAGAGCCAGGGTGGGTAGAATATATGCTGTGCCTGAGACAGCAGCAATAACGTGGTCTGAGGTCTCCTGCGTTGAGGAGCACTCTCTGCTTGTGCCTACCTGTTGTGGGAAAGCAAGATGCTGCCTAGACCTGAAACAAAGCAGCCGAGCATTTTCCCATCCAGCTTCACCATTGTAGCCTTAAAAAGAAAGGATGTTTGGATGCGGAGAGCGGGGGAGATACCCATCAATGAAAGTAGCTGTTACAGCGACTTGCTGCGCATAGTGGCCCGCAGTTGAAGGAGGGGCTAGTGAAAACTGGGGAGCAAATCTGGTTTTGCGTGCTGTAGAGAATGAGTACAATATTTGCCTTAAAATGGAAAAATGGGAGAATTTTGAGAAGTTTGAGACTGAGAAGATTTTAAAACATTGATGACCTCTGGTGATGCTTTTGAAATTGTGAATTACTGCTTTTTTTTTTTTTTTTGAAGAATGATGATGATTTACTTGTAAGAATTATTAATAGATACTGCTTTCCCAAGTTTATGGCCTATTTACAGTCCTGGTGGGGAAAAATATAGTATCAAGTTGCCCAATTAATTATATATTGTCACAGGATGGATGATACAATTTAAAAGTAAAACAAAACACCAAACCTATTATTTAAGAATGAAACAAAAATACTTATAATTTCAGGACTAAGTTCTTGGATCTTACAATGAAAAATACAGAGACTTGTGAAAAAATTGAGCTGCTGACATTGTTTATGTACATATTCAGAGAGAATAGTAGGGTAGGTACTCCTCAAGCTGGTATGTTTGTAAAGTGTGTAGAAAGGCATGTATTTTAACAATTTAAAAAAAAAAATTCTAAGACTGCATCTTGTGATATATGTGAGTGTTGAAACGCCGCATACCTTTATTTGGAGAGAAAAAAAATGTGTTGTAAGTTTGAGAAAGTTTCCAGAGGTACAGTAGTTAAGCTCTTCTATCTGTCATTGGATTTCAGTGGAAATTAAACACCTAAATCCAGTCTGTGAAGGCCTGAGTGTCATCTCCTTTGAGGTACAACATTAATAATGCATTGCAGTCTGACTAAAAACTACAAAGTACAAAACTACAGTACCAAAAATAGTCTTTACTGGTATTAATATTTAATAATAAGTAACAAGATCAAATCAAAAATGTGTGTATCTGTAAATCTGCAGGTAGACCCCATTCACTTCAGTGGGACTCTGCGTTACATAGTAAATCACATCAGAGGAGTCTTGCAGGTCACAGCAGAGTGGGAGTCCTGCTAATTAGTCAGGCACTGAATGGTCATTTAATCCATGCCAGTCGTGTGCTTAACAATTATCTGTTACTTTCCCGCCTCACTGGAGCATTTCTCAAGTTTCTAACTCTACCCTTGCCTATTAAGTGACAGCAGAGGGGCATGCTGGTGTTGGCTTTCCATGTGCCAGGCTGATAGGTACCACTATGGATCTGTTTTGTGCTGTTTGAGTAAGTTTTGGTTATATGGAGAGAAATCTAAAAGATAAACTGTGAATTACAATCTGCAGTTTGCTCTGATAGAAACCCTTTTGGAATAAGACGGTAAAAGCCCTGGAAAGACTATCTCCCATTTTATGCTTTCTACTCACAAGCTTGTGGTTTTGCCTGGGATCATGCATCACTTCAGATGAACCCATCAGAACCTTCCAGTAGTGAAAGCCCACACTGCAAAGTAAAACAAGGGCTTGTTTCCATAGCATTCAATCATAGCACAGGCTGCTTTGAAAGAGAAGGACCTTCTTTGTGGAGAACACCACCTGCTTAGGTCTTACTGCGTGAAGGAGGGTTACCTTCTGCTTGAAAAAGGTGATCTCTCTTAATTTATAGTAAGCACAGATAATAAAGTATTCTGGGTCCTGTGGAAGACTTCCCAATATGTGTACCTGATTGGAATATAAGGAATTGAGCTGCTTGGATTTATACACCTGCATTATACCTCTGAGACAGTCAGTTCTTCTTGTGTGGGCATGTAGTTGTATGCCACGGATGGCTGAAGTGTCTCTTCCTTGCTTAGTGAAGACATGGGTTATTCCTTCCAAAGAAACCGCGTGGGAAAATGGGCAATGTCCTTGAGCATGGAAATGTTTTCTTCTTACCAGACTGGTCTTGGGTACATGCAGCTATTGCCAAGTTAATTTTACTGCAGAAGTTGTATGTTTACATTTTCTGTATACGTTTTCTAGAATTATTTCGATGGCCAATCTCCTCCGCTTTTCCAAATGCTTGTGCAATTATTTTAAATAGAAATAGAAAAACCAAGTAAATATTCAAATATATTACTGTAGACAGTTTGCTTGCATATTTGTTTATCTGAAGGAATGTAATGTGTCTGTGTAAATTTGTATTTAGATACTTGTAAAAATAACAGCTTGACCCAGTTATCTGAGAGCAGTTGTTTCATGAAAGGACTGCTGAAGATCAATGAAGATCTACCATGAGAAAATAAATATTGGAATTCACAATGAATATTTACAGTGAAAATTTCCATAGCTAAATTATTTGGAAATTAGGTGTATAGTACATGTGTCTCACTGATAGTTTCATTGTTCAACGTTACTCTTTAATGAAATCCTTTTGCTTGTGATTCTTATAAACTAGGAAGAAAGGTTCATATTTGAGCCTTAACTTGTAAAATGTGTGAAGAAATGAGGCTGAATTTTTTAAAGTTCTGAAGAGGAAAGTCAGTATTTGCAAAAATATTGGCTTTTTAGATATACTCTTCAGGGAGCTATATTTGCTCATTTTATTATATTGATTGTAGTGAAATTGTTTGTGTAGTGTTAGAATTACAATTAAGTGACTGAAAATTGTATGTGTGCATATGCAGATTTATAAGTAAATGTATTCAATGGAGATATTTTTTCTTGGATTATGTATTTTGTTTCATGCTCAGTTGAGCAGAGGATGGTGGCAGCCAAGCTGTTGCCAGGTAAGAGAACAAGTCAGTTACACTATTAAATTGTAATGGGCGTTGCACATTTTTGTATTTCTTGTTTTGCAAAGTGTAGTCATATGGGTTTGTAAAACTCGATAGTGGGTGAGAAACGCATCTTACTGCCATCTTCACCCACTTCTGATACAGTAAAATGAGGCGCAACAGGTTGCAAGAATGAAATAGGGATAAAGATCCTATGTGCAGCGTGGGTATTTGGTATCAGCAGACATTTCTTGGAAAAGAGCCTGTGTGCTTTCTGCAGTGTGCTTTTGCATTTTGTGGTTCCTCTGTATGATGTGTTTTATTATGTGCAGTTCAGAGACTAATGGAATAAATGTGTCTAGAGGTGTAACTGAGCATGGAGCCATTCTGGACCAAATTAGAGTTCTTGAAACACTGTCTTGGTATTCTGATTTACATGTTGTTTAGCTTCTGCAAGACTTCACAACATATAAACTTGGGCAGATTTGGCCTTCACATAGAGCTGTGGGTTTTTTAGTATTGTTGTGTTTCGGTGACTTCAGTTAATGTTAAGGGGAAGTGAATTAATAGGTGAAAAATTAAACATTTAATCTTTGACTTTGTTGGGTAATTGCATAGTATTTTATATAGCGCTTCTCTAAGTTTTCTCTCCACAAAGAAAATGAATTCATCCCTATCCAGAGCATTTTCTGTTTAAAATGTGAAGCAAGGACAGTAAAATTAGAAGGGCTAGAGTTTGAAAAGATAAGTAAATTGATTTACATTTAATCTAATTTATTTTAAAATCTAATTGTAGAGGTATAACGCAATATACTGTATGATAGTTGTAATTTTTTTTTGTTTTAGGAAATTACTTAATTTCCTTTGTTGCATTATATGTTGCAAAACCCTAGAAGACAAGGAGATCACTAACAATCCGTTTGGATTTGTTAAAAATTATGTAAAATGAACTTAGTTTTCTTTAAAAAAAATAATATTGGGGTCAACAGGTTTTGTGCACAGAAGGGAAACAGTGCATGTCAGAAGCTTGGTGTCAGTAAGTGGTTTTGTGGCATCTCAGTGGCCTTCTGATAGCAAACTAGGAGGGCAGGAGCTATACAGTACGTACAAAACTAATTTTAAAACCATAGTGTGTCAGTATCATTGAGTGGTTTGTTGTCTGAATGAAGAGATACATAGAGTTTGCTTCCATAGGACGCTGCCTTGGGTTAATGGTAGCTACCAGCATTTTTGTTAATGATCAGGGTGATGGAATACTGAGAGTATGCTCTTTAAACATGTAGGTGATACCAAGCTGAGAGGGGCTGCTAATCTAATTTCACGTTCCTTTAAACTGTAATATGACCTTCAGTTTCAAAATTAAGTTGACAAGTTGGAGAAAGGGTCTGAAAAGAAAAACTGCAATCAGAAGGTACGGTTACAAAGTGTTGGACGTAGGCAGAAATCAGTTATGCAAACAGAGACCAAATGGTAGGCAGTAGTTCTGCAGAGTAAAACCTTGATGTCACTGTAGATATGAAGCTGAATATGAAACAAGAAACTGAGGTCTTTCTGGTTAATGTTACTGTTTTGATCCATGGTGACATTTTGTTAGTGATCTATACAGCTTCCTTCTCTCCATCCTCCCTATCCACCTCCAGTCATCTGAGAAACCAGTGAGTCTGTCTTTTTTTCAAGAGGATTTCTTAGACCTGGCGATGGGACAAATCCTTAGGGGTCGTAAAATGTGTTGGATCAGGAAGGTGGCATTGGCCTACCTTCATTTTGTTGGGGAAAGCCCCATCGCTGCCATCGTCTTGGCATATCTGTGATGTTCTGCTGTCAGGACAGATAGTCACTGGTCAAAAGAGACTTCTGTGGCCTTTCCGGCTGCTCTGTGAGCACAGTTTTAATTAATTGAAGCACTGATACGACACGTGACCTCCTCCCATGTGAGATGAAAGTTAGTCACAATGTGTTTTTAGTGTGTTAATAGTGTGTTAAAAGTATGTTATCGAGGGTTTCCCTCAATATAAAAGGATTAGCTCTGGAGAAACTCTTTTCTGCAGCTATTCAGTGATAGAAAATGTGCGTTTTAAATGTAGGATCTCTTGGTTCTGATTAAGTTATGTTAAAACAAGTGCTGAGTCAGTTGCATGCATTTTTATAGGCATAAATACATGAAAGGAATACCAGTTTGTTCAACGTGCAATTTTCAGTTACTACTTAGGTTTTTATTACTTCAAATGAAAGAGGCTGTACAAGCATAAAAAATTAAAACTATTTTAAAAACGTTAAAGCAAGATTGCATTCCTGGTGAGAACAACAACTTTTTGCTGAGTTACCTTCAGTTTAGATTCAGACATATTTTTTGCATCAATATTTTTAAACCAATGATTTTTAAAACCTTTTCATGTTTATTTGAAGAACAGAAAGTTTCCAGTGCATCTGTGTTTTGCTTTTTAGTGACTAAGTTTTACTTCCAGGTAAGTTATGACTAAATTTCAGTATTTTGGTTTAAGTATAAGGGTAGCTTTTAAAGACTTTACTTCCCTCTAATCACAACTATTTAACTAATGTCTGGGGATACTTAAAAGTAACTGAGATTTTTAAAGTATTTTGAATGGATGCAGAACACAGAACTGGGGGGAAAGGAAGGACTTGCCAGCTGAGGACTCCAGTACCCTGTTGCATCTGCTGATCTCCTACCCCCAGAGCCTCTCATTGTGGTTGCCTGTGGCATCTGATGGCAGAACCAAGAATGTAAACCCAACTATTTTGGGTAAGACAGCAGTACCTCTTGCAGTACCCGGTCTCCAACAGTAGCCAATGCCTGGGGAGGCTTTAAGGACAGGGCAGTAACAGAGCAGTGCTTTTGTTCAGCTTCCAACAGCTTGTGGCTGCCAGGACTTGCTGAGCAAGAGATGATGTCCTCGTGGTTAATAGCCCTTCACTTGTATCCCCTGCCCCAGTAAAACACTCCTTGAACTTCTGTCAACTGTTTTAGCATCTGCACTAACTTACGACAGAGTATCACAGCTGGTGTGATGAATGAAGTTACTTTTCCTTAGCTTGTCATGCTGTTTTATTTAGTGCGCACTTATTCTTGTATTAGAAGTAACAGTGAACAGTTTTACCCACGCAATGCTTTTCATGACTTGAGACTCAAATGTATTCCTGGTCAGTCCGTCCTTTTTGGAGGCTGAACAGTCCTAGCTATTTTTTTCACTGTTCTCTGAACACTTCCAGGTTTATCTCTGTCCTTTTACAGGTGATAGGATGAATACAGAGGACACTTTTTAGGGCCATGATTTTGTATGGTAGCATAAAAAAAATTCAGTTTAGTTCTCCTTCTTATGTAAAGCCAAATACTTGGTTTGCTTTTTGATTGCAACAGAGTCTGAAGCTGGTGGTTTTTTTTAAATATTCTCTTGTAACCCCACTATCTTGTTCCTGAGCATGAGAAAGTAGTTTAGTGTCAACATAATGTGCATGCAAAGTTTGGGTATTTTTCCCCCAATGTGCAATGCTTCACACTTACCTGTGTTGAATTTCGTTTGTCACTTTATATCCCATTCACACTGCTCTGTGAAGTGCTTACACAGCTCCTTGCAACCAGCTTTATTTTCACTAATATAAATAGTATTACGAGCAAATGTTGTAACCTCCTTATTCATTTTGGGATGAGACTATATACAGATTGCAATATTAGATTCCTGTGGAACTTCACTGATGGTTTCCCTTTCTTGAGAAGATTAACCACTTTCTTCCTCATTTTATTTCCCATCTTTCCCATTGTATTAATCAATGTGATGATTATCCTTCTTATTCTCTGACAACTTAGTGTGGTGTTCTGTGCGGGGCAGGTTTTTTTAAAATGATCTTCTTGGAAGGGACCTTCTGAAAACCTCTGAAAATTTAAAATGAACTGTTTTAGAGTGATACAGATCTATACCTTTGCTCTTTTCAGCCTCAGACCAAACCATCTGGTCCCAGTTACATAACCTCCCTTAGATTTCCCACTGAAAAGAGAGACAGGAGAGCTTCTAAGGACTGCCTCTCTTTCCCATGGAAGCTGGACTGCCTCTCAGTATGCCATCCAGACCAGATTGTGCTAATCTTACAAGGTAACTAGTGCCCTAGGCTGGGGGAAGAGGAAACCGAAATCTGAGGTTAAATCTGACAAATGGGAGGTGAAATATGTGAAGACTTAAAAGGACATAAGTGGGATGCTGACAATCATTGTTAGTGTTCTTTAAAAGTAACTGTTTTCTTGGCACCTGGACTGTTCTTGTCCGCAGTGTGAGGAGTTTTGTGTCATATGGTCTGTTTGGGGAAGCTGGAAAAGATGTTTCTTGGGAGAGGTCCCATTGACTCCACTGGAAGTTTGATCATGCTGCACATCAGAGGTTGCTGGATAAGTGAAACCACATTGTATAACCAACTGCTCGCTGCTGTTTTAAGCTAGCCTGTCCAGGAGTCATCTTATAAAGCATCCTGCTCTGTGCAAGAATGCGTACTGGAGTATGTCTGTGTCTCATATACTTGCAAGGATGCAAATATATATCTACAACTTTTAATTTGCTATTAGCTTCTTAAAAGAACTTAGTGTACTGTTTATTAGAAACTATCAGTAAGAGAGTGGATATCAGCTCTTGTGGTGGGCTCTGAGTGTGGGATTATTTTGAAGGTAACTGTTAAATTAACACTTGGATCAAGTCGAAGGACTCTAGGATATGGCACGATATAAACTGAGAGATCAGCAATGCCCTATCAGTGATATAAATCAATGATGATCCCACTCAGTGGATGGGGAATTGGTTGGATGGCTGCACTCAAAGAGTTGTTGTCAATGGCTCAATGTCCAAGTGAAGACTAGTGATGAGTGGCGTTCCTCAGGGGTCGGTAATGGGACCGACCCTGTTTAACATCTTTGTGAGTGACATGGACAGTGAGATAGAGTGCACCCTCAGCAAGTTCACCAACGACACCAAGCTATGTACTGGGATCGACATGCTGGAGGGAAGTGATACCATCCAGAGGGGCCTTGACAGGCTGCAGAGGTAGACCTGTGAGAACCTCATGAAGTTCAACCAGGCCAAATGCAAGGTCCTGCACGTGGGTCATGGCATGTGTGATGGAGTTGACACACTGGAGGGAGGGGATGCCATCCGGAGGGACCTTGACAGGCTGGAGAGGTGGGCCTATGCAAACCTCATGAAGTTCAACCAGGCCAAGTGCAAGGTGCTGCACACGGGTCAGGGCAATCCCAGGCACAAATACAGGCTGGGCGGAGAATGGACTGCGAGCAGCCCTGAGGAGAAGAACTTGGGAATGCTGGTGGATGAGAAGCTCAACATGAGCTGGCAATGTGCCCTTGCAGCCCAGAAAGCCAACCACATCCTGGGCTGCATCAAGAGGAGCATGGCCAGCAGGTCGAGGGAGGTGATTCTGCCCCTCTACTTTGCTTTCATGAGACCCCACCTGGAGTACTGTGTCCAGTTCTGGAGTCCCCATCATAAGAAGGCGATGGACCTGTTGGACTGAGTCCAGAGGAGGGCCATGAAGACGACCAGAGGGCTGGAGCACCTCTCCTATGAGGACAGGCTGAGAGAGTTGGGGCTGTTCACCCTGGAGAAGAGGAGACTCTGGGCAGAACTTTTAGCAGCCTTCCAGTACCTAAAAGGGGCCTACAAGAATGATGGGGAGAAACTTGTTAGGAGGGCCTGTTGTGATAGGATGAGGGGTAATGGTTTTAAACTAGAAGGAGGTAGATTTAGAGTAGATATAAGGAAGAAGTGTTTTACAATGAGGGTGGTAGAGCACTGGAACAGGTTGCCCAGAGAGGTGGTGGATGCCCCATCCCTGGAAACATTCAAGGCCGGGCTGGACGCAGCTCTGAGCAACCTGATCTGGTTGGAGATGTCCCTGCTCCTTGCAGGGGGGTTGGACTAGATGACCTTTGAAGGTCCCTTCCAACCCTAACCATTCTATGATTCTATAATCACAATAGTCGTGATGTAGTACATAAAAATTAATAGCACTCTTAACAGATACCCAGCCTGAAGTAAATTTTCTCAGAAGAATTGAGTACGATTAAAGCAGTGAATTCTGTGCAGTCGTAAAGCCCAGGTTATCACCTTCATATTTTCTGTCTGATTAGTTCTGGGATTTTTTCTGGTTCTGTTATGTCTGCTTTCATTTCATTACAGACATAACTTCATCAAATATTAATAGTAAGGGGTAGAATAAAACCTTTGTGTCTGGTTCCTTGCTCTTCCTTGCTGCGTTATCAGCAATGGGAGTGTCCTGGAAGTCATGGTCTACTGCTGCTGCAGAGCCAGCAGATGGAGAACAAGAACGCTGCTCTATTTCTATATGAATATGAAATAAGAAGTTGCTATTGCTTGGTGAGGAAGGGAGGTAGAATCTAATTAGCTAGTCAATACCATAAATAGAAAATCAGGTTTCAGGAGATTAAATTTTGGAAAGAACCCCCGCAGATACTCTTTCCCTCCTGCCCCCTTCCAAGTCAGTTATTTTCCCACTTAAAATATTCAGGGTACTCAAAATATTCTGGCTGGGCAAATTGACAATTAATGCATGTAATGTGCAGTCTAGCAATGTGGTTGGCTTCTACCTAAATAGTTTATTTTAGCTTTTTGCATCCTGCAGCTGACAGAGTGAAGTGATTGCAGAAGTACTGCTGGTAAGAATGCTTTTGTTTCAGTCGGGCTTGAAACTGGCACTTGCCAGGTGTACACTGGCAAATGATTACGGCTGTGTGAATAGTGGTACAACCTCTGTCCGAAGGCAAACACCTGGACCAGCTGGCAATAGAGCAGATGCGCCGTTTTATCAATCTATCATTTCCCTAATGGAATGTCTCCTGTTCTGATAGTCCATCTTTCTTGATTTGAAAGTACAACTTTTAGTCATTTTGCAGAAGGTTGCTTTGTAGCCAACTTTAATCACAGCATGAAAGTATTAATTATATAGTGAACTATGTGACATGTACTGACAAAAGTATATAATCTTTCCTCAGTATTCATATCAGTAAATTGGGTAACTGAATTTTGGTAACTGGTTAATTAAAGAAGTATTATTACAGTCAAAATTTTGATTCGTGAGAAAGACATCTCTTCATTCAGGTAATAATGAGGCTGTTTTAAGTCCTTGGTTGGAAACAAATAGTCTACATACTTACTCAGGATTCCCACTTAGGACAAGAAAAAAAAAAAAGTTATTTAAGAGAGCTCATCTGTGCTCACTCTTGTTGTGAAGCTTAAAACTTCTCCCACAGAGTTTTAATAAGTATTTTATGGGCTATTCATAGTGAAGAGTCTCATGTTGTATAGTCAGCTCATCCTCTCATGGTTTATAAACCTATTCCCTTCAGGTTTTAGTCACTTTGAATATTAGTTAAGTATGGAGGGATAATGATCCCAACTGCACTTTGAAGATTAAAAGCAAAGTTTTTGCTTGTGTCCTTCTGTAGATTAGGGACAGTGGAGTTTTATTCTGGTTAGATCTCATCTCCTGCACCCAGCACTGTGTGCACGTGCACATTCCAGCAACCCCATGAGAGGCATGGCTAACATCTGTCACATGCAGTCTGCTCTTTGTTTCTCTTTCCTTTTCCCATGGGTAAAGTTTCATATGGAATTTTGTTTTTACATATTTTAATTCCTATCTTATTTGTTGAGTTTGCTTTCTAGAAGGAGCCTGAGCTGAAGGCATGCAGCGTGTGCTTGAAACACAGAGGTGTACCACAGGGTGGTTCTCACGTAGGCCGCCACTCTTTCCATGCATGTGGCCTCAGAAAACAGCCTGTGTCTTGAAGACTTAAGTTTTGATTTGTGAATAAATAACTCCACATGCTTCAGCTTTGGAAACACCTTTGAAATAGTCAAAATCTACCCACTAGATCATCTAAGCCTTGTGTCTTGAAATACCTTTAAGTCCAAGGGACAATGATCTTGTTATATGGTGCTGTGTTTATAAGTCAGTGTGCTGATCAAAGGATGGGTTTGGTGTGCTAATGGTAACCTGTTTTGGCAAGGAATTTGTAGCTGCTGTTTCGTCAAGAGTATTCGATGCCTGGAGAAGTGATGAAGCTCTTGTCCAAGTACCTGATATTCACCTGTCTCCTATTTCCCTGACAGATGGGAAACTGAGTCTTCGACTGGTTTGATGCAGTTCCAGAAATTAGCAGGAAAAGGCTGTTCATGGAACAGAGAGGAGAAGGTGGACTCAAGTCCTTTCCTTGATTCCCACCAGTTAGAGGAGGTCTAACCATTTTGTCATCTAAGCACTGGTACCTTTGAGAAACAGTAAGAAAGCTCGTAATCTGAAAATGACTTCAGAAAAAGACCATAACCCTGCTTGCCTAGTTTAAAGTAATGAAGATGTATTTATTTCTGAGGTCGGGCCAGTATCAGTCATGACAAGACCTTTTTTTCAGTATGGGGTTGTGAATATGACTTAGTATTATTTTAAATTCTATGGGAGACCTTAGTGTGGGTCAGACTTTGGTACCTGAAATGGAGAAGTTTTTCTTCACTGAAACCAGTATCGACTCTTCCAGTCAAGAAATGCTCCACTGCTACAAAACTAGGAAACACCTGGGTCAAATTTGCAAAAGTTGGATTGAAATCCATTTAGGCTTGTTCGGTATTTCCTTATGCATGCAAGGATTGAACTGGAGAAAACTTAAGGAGATGTTTAATTTGTGATGGAAGGATGGGCTCATGGTACCAAAGGAAAATTTTGGATTCCTGTGATGGGGACAGGTCTTTGCAGCAGATTAGGCTAGACCCTGCAGTGAACTGTAAGCAAAACTGATAAAACAGTGCTGAGTAATACTGAGATGCTGAGTAATTCTTTAAACCATGTTTTAGTAACTCACACAAAAAAACCTTGTCCTTTTCCAGTCTCTTGGTTTCAGAATTTGCTTTCCGTAAACAGTAATTACATTTGCATTTTTTTATTTTAGAAAATTTAAGCTGCTCTAAGGTGCCATGAGGAGTTCACTGGAATGAGGAGTATGATGACCAGAGTATGGTCACCACTGATAAACCACCTCCTTTTTTGAGTTGCAGACAGAATACTGCTGTCCTCCAGTCCATTTGGGAATCGGAGCCTTTGTGGACAGACCATACCTAGTTGAATCACTGAGGTTTGCTTGAATGAATGTCCAATGCAAAGGTGTTTTTCAGGATCTCTGTTGGATCTGTTGTTTGTCAGGTTTTTTTTGCTGTGAGTTAATACTATATTTGCATTGTATCTCAGTTAAAATATTTAAAAAGTTTGTTTTCTCTTCCTTTTACCTTGTATTTAAAAAAAATCACACCTTTGCATTAAAGATAGGTTAGACACTCTGCCACAGTTATATTTTGGTGACTAATTTAGTATGATTAAAGCTTTTTTTCCTTTGGCTTTCATTATTGATGTAGTTTTTCCAATTAATTTTATTTTCAGGGAAATAAAAAGCTTAACGCTTTAGTTATTTACATAGAAGATTGACCATTGTCAAATACCTGCATTTAATTGAATTTGGAAATACCTTTAAATATATCCTTCATGCTTCTCAGCCCAGGCGCAGGGAGGGTGCAGGTCTTCTGCCTGCAGTTTGACTAGAGGACATCAGGTTTCATCTCGATCTGGGCTCGAGCAGCTTTTGAGCATGTGAAAAACTGTGTTCACAGGCAGCTCCTTCTCACCAGGAGCAGGGATGTGTGTGTGCGAGCGTTGTGCAGCATGTATCCAGAGTGACAATTAAAAAAAAAAAAAAAAAGAGGGGGGAAGGAAAAAA
>JAAGAY010133280.1:0-41060 GCA_011801015.1 Ardeotis arabs
ACTTGTGCTCCAGACCCCTCACCAGCTTTGTTGCCCTTCTCTGGACACGTTCCAGGGCTTCAATGTCTTTCTTGTAGTGAGGGGCCCAAAACTGAACGCAATACTCGAGGTGTGGCCTCACCAGCGCCGAATACAGGGGGATGATTACCTCCCTGCTCCTGCTGGCCACACTATTTCTAATGCAGGCCAGGATGCCGTTGGCCCTCTTGGCCACCTGGGCACAGGCTGCATCTTTTGTTTTAATCATTAATTCGCTGCTTGATCCATTTATTTATCAAGAGCACAGAAAGTGTATTGGAGAAAAACCTCATTTATATGTGTGATTCAAGGGAAACAGGAATTATCAAAAAGCTCTCAAAGCTAGTGGATTTGTAGACTTCTCTGCTTGTTACTTAACGGTTTTCATGAAATGCAGAAGGCTATTTAGGAGCCCTGGGAGCTGGACAGGTTTAAGTACTTCTCAGGGGCTAACGACTTCTGCGAGGACTAGACTTGCCAAGCAGAGCAAGTGGAGCACAGTTCTCAGAAGGTTTCCCATTCATTGTTACCCAATATTGTGTGAAGTACTGGAGCAGTAGGGGCTGGGACCAGAGGGGACCAAGCTATCCTGTTCTTCATTGGTGAAGCTCTATGGGGCAATGACAACATTTGGGCTTGGAGTCTTATGTGAAAACTCCCGAGTTACAGAGTATGACAGCATTGTTGTCAATAACGTATGGCAGCTAAAAAACCTCACTGGAATTTGCCTGGTATTTTGCTCTGAGATTTACAGTAGCTCCTCTCAGCTCCCCATAGAAGGGTATGGAAACTACATGGACATCTCCAAACATCTCTCAACTCCAAAAGGAAAGTTCACAATAAAAAAGACAATATTTTGGAAAACTTTTATATACATTTCACCTTAAGGAACTGTACATTTGTACCTTTATTGTTACGTAGCAGAATCTAGCACAGCCAGTTTTTTGAAAGGTAGGGCCTTCAATAATGCATCTCCGTTTTGAGAAAGGCTGGAACATGCACAAAATGGAAACATTAGTTTTTCTAAGAAATGTATTATTCTGTGATATAGTCTTAATATCATAACATAATTTAATTGGAGAACAGAAAGCACCTTGTTATAGTGTTGCATTAAAATTTTATTAAATTATGTATTTTTTCATAATATGAACTTTCTTTTCATTATTACTAAATAGTGGCATATAGGTTATTACTGAATATGGCATACAGGACTAACTACCAGTGAATGTTTATAACATGGGGAATAATATTCCTATGGTAGCTAGACTTGAGTTTTATATGTGGAGAACCATGCAGCCAGATTTGCATCTCTTAGATGCAAAGCAGAAGAAAGATTTTTCAGTCCTTTTTGAAGCTCCTTCTGCAGACAGTTACTTCTGGGAGGATGCTTAATCAAAAAGAAATGTTTAACAGATGTGAGGTCTATTTTAAATGCATCCTTCTTCTATTTTTTTGTTTACTAACTCTCAAAGCATAATTGTAGCAATTCTTATTCCTCTCCTTTCTTTTCTGCTAAAGCCTATCCAAAACAGATCTTACTTTACCTGAGAAAAGAGTCAGAACTTACATTAAGTCTGTGAGGGATGTTGCAACAGCAAAAAAAAATAATGCTGAAATTACCTTATTCTTCAATCATTGCTAAAAGAGGCTAAAGTACTGCTTATGTTTGTGTTTTTTTTAATGCAGTTTCCTTTATTAATATCTGGTTCTTTTGCTTGTTGTATTGGGAGAACAATAATCAAGATGTGGTGACCTCTTCCCTCTATGCATTTTGTACAACTGGGGAATCTGTCTGGAAACATCACTTACGATGGGCGTTGAATCCTGTGGACAGGTGGCTGATGTATGTGATAAACAACTTGTGCAGACACCCTAGATGAAAACAATAAGGATAGTCTGTTGAAAAGGCATTATACCAACTACTGAGATGCATACTTATGGATGATATACTGTGTAAATTTTATGTATGTCCGTTCTATGACTTTTAACTGTCACAGCATGGATCTGGAACCCAACAGCAGCACAAGGGCTGTATCTGCTGGCTCTGATTTTTGCTGAGTGGTTGTTTGTTTCCACCTTCCCCTTTTTGTCTTCATTTGTCCTTCCCCCACTCCCTTCTTCTAAAGAAATGGCAGCTTCCTAAACAGAAGATAAGCATGGGCACAAACGCACTGTTGTCCTTTGCTCAACCTGGCATAATATATTAACTAACATTGTCTGAGGGTCTGGTGCAGTCTGTACACTTAACTTTTATGAGAATTTCTTAATTTCTTCTTAGGAAGACCTCAAATTAATTGAGTCTCGTATATAGACAGTGTGAACAGAAATTTGTCTTGTGTATAGGCGGTGGAGAGAAAAATATTATTTGCTCTCATGTCATAGATCCTGTACTCCACTATCATCCAGTGTTGTAGAACTATTTTTATGTCTTCACCTTTCAGTTGCCTTTTCCCACTAGCTAATTTATCACCATGTGGTGGTGACAGAGACTGGCAATTACAGCACTGAGGAGATATAAGCTCCAGTGGCAGTTTTAAAGGTGAATCCTCTGACAGGCCCAATGTGCAATAACTTCAGAGAGGCTGAGCCTTTCCGGGTGTGGATATGGAGTTTGTCAAAGCTGCGTTTGCTTGTGACTGCTGATGTCTTGCATTTCAGGCAAGTTAGAATAAATCCTTGAGCCATCATCTGATGTGTTGCTTTACTCTGTTTCGTAATCAGTGGGCAAGTGACCACGAACCCAAATTATGGCGTTTACCCCACAGATTTAACACTGGAGCTGCAGGGAAAAAATATAGTACTGGTTTGGATTTAGTAGTCACTCATGTTCTACAGCACTTAAAGGAATAAAGGAATAGACTTACAAAAGCACTTGGGCATCAGATAGTTGAGGTACCAATGCCACTACTATGTTTTAAAGGTCTGTGGGTCAGATGTATTTTGGCAAATAAATTTGGGCATTATAAAAGCTCTTTGATAAGTTGTGTAGTCATAGCTGAAGTTTACTTAGGCTCTTAGCTTTCTTTGCGTTTCTGAAAATCCCTGCAACCGTCTCTTTGCTCCCTTAGAACTTAATGATCTGGCTGATTGCTGTGGAAAGTGTTTCCCGCTCTTGGCATTGCTCTCCCTGCTGCTCAGTGCCACTCAGTGTCACCTATTTGCTCCCTTTCTCCACTTGGGATGGTCTCAGCCGTTGATGTGTACCTGTTCCCTTCTTTTCCTAAGGATGGAAGTCCTGTCTCTCCCCTCAGCTGTGCCACAGAGAGGGGGCAGGAAAATGTGTCACACAGAGTCCAATCTGCCCATTTTCAGTAATAGATGAAGATACTGTCTTTGCACCTGAAACCAGTGTCTGAAACATAGATGTATATTCCCTTCCACCAAGCCTGCTGTGAGAGTGATGACCTCTGGGAGGAGGTGGAGCAAGATACTGAGTCCACCAGTTATTACGAGCATTCAGGTACAGTTACATGGATATGTTTGTGTTAGCATAAGGGTTTCATCTTTAGGGATGTACAATTCTTGTAGATGTGTACAACTGCCAGTTCCCACAAGGTTTATTACTTTTCACTAGTACCACAAGTAGTATTTACAATGTGGCATCGCTTTTGTTTTCCAAGAGTGATGAAGATGAATGATGGCAGGTAAGAATAGCAAAGCCACCGGTCCCTCTGGTATTCTCCTTTGTAGCAGTGCTCTGCTTAAAGCTTTGGATATTAAACTATATTTTAAACTACGTGTGAAGATTTCAAAGCTGACAAGTGTTCCTGACTTCAGTTTGAGGAATAATTGTTGTGACAGATGCTATTTGTTTTGTCTTTAAATAATTTTTCATGTTGTTGCTTTAGGATTGATCAATGTCAGATGCAGATTTTATATAGGTTCCCGGTAGGGAATTCAAATTACTTGAATGTAATTTGAATTTGTAAGGTGTTGATTGCTTTTTGTATAGGAGATTGTGGCTCAGTGCTCTGCCTGGTTTATTATTATATTGCACATACAACACTTTGTAGTTACTGCCAGAGGTAATAGTTCTTTACTGCCAGCTCTTGTGTTTTCTTCATTAAATTTTGATGCTGTCCAGCTCTGCTGGGAACCTCTTTCAAGGTTGTAGTTCTGGACTGTTGTAAGTTAAGACAGTAAATGTTTTTCATTACTGTACCGGAACTGTTACTGGTCCAGATACGTGCTTGAACACGGTCCAGTAACAGCTCATTGGAGCCACACTTGCTGCAAATTAAAAGCTCAGTCTGATACTCAGTCATCTTACCAGAAATAGTATCTGAATGTTACCAAGTGTAAAGGCCTGTCCTGTGTTACCAAACTGAACAAAGTATGTCGAAATCCACCCTTTGAAATATGAAAAAGTTTTTTAATTCCTAAATTGAAGAAAACTGGAAAAAAAGCAGAGCTTCTGAAAATAACATATTTCTAATATATAAAGTAAATTATTATGTTAATATTTTATCTTCCTGCATTTTTAGTAGAAATGCAAATACTGAATACTGTGAAGTAAAGTAGTTTCCCTGGAACTTGATACAGCTTACCGTGTAATTGTATGCACAGGTGGAATTCACGAACTGTAGGAAAACATTCAACTGGAGAGACAACACATTTGAAAGGACTAATGCAAGAACTAGATGTGTTAAAGTGGTATAGGATGTGCTCACGAGTTCCCTGTTTGCAAATTATTTGTATCTGTGCAGTACTGATAGCCAGGTGGCTGTATGTCATTGATATATTAATTTCCAAAAATACCCCCCTTTTTATGGGCAATATTGGAAAATGCAGTAAAAAAGAAGCTGGAGTACATTATGTGGAGCAGCTGAGAGCTGTTGATTTGTTGTGATTTTCTTACCGTTATGACTTGACTTCTTGTTGCATCACACCGATGTGGTAGAATTGGAACAATTGTGGGTGGGATAAGGACTCCTGCAAGAGTATAAATGCGACCATTTTTTGCAACAATATCTGTTTCTTCCATTTCTTCTCCACTCACCAAGACTTGTCCCTATGAAAAAATAAATTATTATTAATAATACAATTTTCATAGTTTCTCAGTTTCTGATAGTTTAATTTCAAGAGGCATGCATATATTGTACATTTTCTTGGACATTGGTCTATAGCAACAGTATCTAAAGTTTTCCTCTTAATCTGCACTGTTAGCTTTTGGAAGTGGTGACTAAAAGACTGGTCAAAATGGGAAGACTGCTGATGACTTCAGGCACTGATTTCAGTGGGCGTAAGCATGCTCTGGTCCTCTTTCTGACAAAGGGGGAGAAATGGAGAGAGAATCTGTGATCTATACAAATTCACAGCAGGTAAAAAGCAAGTATTCTTCTGCATTTACTCATACAACTGCTCTGCCTTTACAAGAATTTTCATAGATGTATCTCTTCTCTAGAATGTTCATATTTGGCTAAAATATGCAAAGAACAGAAGAGAGTTCAACATATCACGTAAGTTTGGCTTAGCAAAAGTACCAACAAATTAACACCTTTAAAAAAGTGCTCACTAGGTTCATCAGGATCAGAGACTCTAGTATTAAAGGGAATGAGAGAATATCTGTGTACTCTGGAAAGTGTTTAAAATAACCAAAACATGTAACAGAATTATTTAAAATATTTTTAATGGAGTTTTTAAAATTTAAAACTAGGCAGAGGATAAATGAGGATCATTCCTGGACTGAGGCTAATCATAAGAAAAAAGAAACTGCAGGCTGTCCTTATATACCAGTCATTTGCTCTGCATCCTTTATAATACTAATTTTTAACAGTAAGTGGGAATGGCAAATTGAAAATTTCTGTCTCATTATAGCAAGAAATTCCTCTGCTAATGTCCTCTCTCCTCCCTTTTTTAAATTCCCCCTGGATGCAAACAGCTGCATAGATCGGAGAGAGCTGTTCCCAGGTGAAAGCTGCCTTTGACTTACAGTGCCGGTCCTGTTAAAGTAAATGAACTGCTTCGCCATGCTTCTGATGTGCTCTATTGAGACGAGGCTGGCAACCTCTAGCTGAAATGAACAAAAGTTGATTGAAAGAAATCTAATATTGTTATTATTTTCAAATCCAGATGGATTTCACAAGAAAGACCACCTTTCTCTTTAGGGTGAGCGAATTACCCTGTCAACTTTTCTTCTAGCTGCGTGGGCAACCTCACATTGACTAACCTGCTTGTCTAACAAAGTTAGAGTGATTAAACTTTGAGCTTGCTGGTTGCTGTATCTGAAGAGCTTGTTGCCCAAAAGGATATTATATTTTTCTCCTAGTTATAGCATCTGGTCTAAGTAAAGTTATCACCTCTCCCTAAAAATAACCCCTATTTGCATCCTTGGACCACTGTGGAAACCATGGTGCTGATATCCTGCGAAGGGTCTCATGCCCTCCTTCCCTGTGATCCCGCTGTGTGCCAGGAATGACCTCCGCCTTGGACACCACGAGCGGGGCCTTTTGCTAAGGATACGAGCACATCCTTCCTTCCCCACAGCAGGGGCTGGGGCGGGGATGAACTTCAGTCTCCTCTAGCCTTGGTTCCTGGTGGCGTTGCTGGGTTCTGCTCTTTGTTTCCGGTAGGAAAAAGAGAGAAAAATCAGGGGACTTACTGAGAGGATGACAAAAGCACCTCTCTCTGATAAACAGAAGACTAATCTTAGCAGAATAGACTCAGAGAGAGCTTGATTTCAATAGCAACAAGTACTTTCCCTGCTGCTCGTTCCTGCAGACCTGCCAAGCTGACAGTACCCCCTGACAGCGGTTCTTGCTCTGCAGCTGGCTAAGGTAGCAGGTCTACGGTTCAGGATGACTATATATATATGAATGTATATATGTATTTTTTTTTTTTAAATTCCCCCCCAACTTGGGCTAAGTCTCCATCACCAAAAGGTATATTTTAAAGTGAAAATAGTTACTTGCCTGCAACAGACTAGTATGACACAACACAGTTTGTTTGCCATGATTCAAGGACTACCCCATGCCTCCTAGCAGGGTTTTATTTTGATCAGCGGCACTGAGGTGAAAGGTTTATGTTCTCTGTTAGTGACCTTTATGTGACTCCTCTTAGTAAAGGCAGAGGCATAGCTGTCCTTCGCAGCCTTGCTGTGCAGCACTGAGTAGAGGTCGTTCATGGAAAAACTCTGCCTTCAGAGTGGCAAAGGGTTTGAAAATGCTCTTACGCTCTGGGTCAGGAAAGCAGCTGCGCTCACCTCAGTATCAGAGACAATGTGGTATCGGACCAGCTCCAGCAACTTCCATGAACCCTGCCAAAGCAGAAAAGAGGCCGTTTTAGTCCCAAATGAGTCACACAAACCCAGCCTGGCCTATGAGAGGACATGGGGATGAGAATGGCATCACCAGCTGGTGCACCAGAAACCTCTGGGTCAGTGGTGGTCCTCAGCTGGTGGCATGCACCCTGCCACTCCATGCTCTCACCCCTACATCACCTTTTATTTTGGCACAGGCCTTTCACAACTTGGTTTTGTGTTGGGAGAGGCAGGAGGCATCCAGAGGACAGGACACTTATATCCACCTCCTTGGGACCCCACCAGCAGTGTCTCCCGGCCAGTGGGGTCCTTGTGGCATCTACTGTCCTTGACTTTTCTCACCAAGGGTGACACCTTCCAGGAGAGGGTTTGGGGCTTTGCCATGTGGCTGTCTGGGCTGTGCTGTCCAGGCAGGAGCAGGGGAGTGGAGGCCTGGTGTGGGGGACTGTCATCAGTTTATATGATGAGAGACTCCAAATCCTGTTCCTCTCTATGTATCGTCTTAATCTTTAATTGTTAGAGATGGCTTAAGCCTTGGTCATAGGAGCTTAGCTTAGATGAACAACAGACAATGTATGTATGAATCTGCTATATATCTACTATCTAAGATAGATTTGCATTAGAGAAAGACTATACCTCTGCAGAAAGCAGGTAATCCAGAACCTCAGCTTTTATCTTACTCAAAGCCTCATTACTTGGAACAAAGACTGTGTAAGGCCTGTTGTCCTGCTGTAAATCCATTCCCAGGCCGGTTTTCTGTTTTGGTTTAAAAATAAAAGTGAAATTACGTATAAATATTGAAGAACATCTGAAAATAGCATTATGGAATTGCTTTTCTGGATCCTTACCTCTATCAAAGATGTAAATTGACTGTATCTTCCGTTACCTTGAAGTACTGACATTATGGTTTCCTGAAATAAGATGAAAGTAAGATTTATTTTAGTTGTGAACATAGAATGAATAATAATTCTTATAAGACACCTTTTGAATTACTGTATGAGTCTCAGTTATTGCAGATCTTAATACATTTGGATTTCCTTATTATTTGTGTGGCTGTGTTGTTTGGAAATGGCGGAGATGGTAGTACTCTTGTCCTGATGCTATTACTGGCTTATAGTTAGTTTTTCATTGTCCTGAAATACTGTGTGGTCATGGAACATACAAACTGTATATGTGCGGAGAAGGTGTTATCATCTCTGTATTCCCAATAAGCAAGGGTACAGAGATAAAATATTTGCAAAAACACCATACAAAAAGTTAACTCTCTAGGAAGTATGCTAAGCAGGGCACCAAGCCCAAAATTACCAGTTTTTACAATATCAGCCTGTTGGGTGTGCATTGCTGGTTTGAATGGGGACAATATTTGATCAGAAATATTGTGGCCAGCAGAACTAGGGAAGTGACTCTCCCCCTGTGCTTGGCAGTGGTGAGGCTGCACCTTGAATACTGTGTCCAGTTTTGGGCCTCTCACTACAAGAAAAGCATTGAGGTGCTGGAGTGTGTCCAAAGAAGAGCGATGTAGCTGGTGAAATCATATGAGGAGTGGCTGAGGGAACTGGAGTCGTTTAGTCTGGAGAAAAGGAGTCTCAGAGGAGACCTTTTCATCTACAAACAGCTGAAAGGAGGCTGTAGCGAGGTTGTTGTTGGTCTCTCATCCCAAGTAACAGGACAAGAGGAAACAGCCTCATGTTGCACCAGGGGAGGTTTAGGTTGGATGTTAGGAAAAATGTCTTCACTGAAAGGGTTGTCAAGCGCTGGAACAGGCTGCCCAGGGAAAGTATTTAAAAGACATGTAGATGTGGTGCTTAGGGACATCGTTTAGTGGTGGACTAGATGTCCCTGCTCCTTGCAGGGGTGTTGGACTAGATGACCTTTGAAGGTCCCTTCCAACCCTAACCATTCTATGATTCTATGGCTTGGCAGCATGAGGTTTGTGGCTGGACTTGATAATCTTAAAGGTCTTTTCCAACCTAAATGATTCTATTATTATATGAATGCGAGTCTTGCCTGGTATCTGTCCAGACTTCCCTCCTTTTAGTATATTGTTCTGGTATTCAGTGAAATGCACTGATCTGCTTGCCAGTTCGCCAAGGAGCAACTGAAATGCAGTGAGTACAACCAAATCCCCCATGGACCTGCCTGGCAGAAGAGCAGCTGTTTGCCTTGACAACAGCCTTTCACTCTGAATGTTGGTTCTCTAAGTTGACGCACAGTGGTCAACTCAGTAGAGTTTGTCTAGCTGCTGTCGGTCATCTTCCTTTGCATTCAATTAGTGTGAAACTATTTTAAAAGAACGTCAGATATTGCATGTATAGTGCTTAGCTCACCTCTTTGCTGCTTTCAAATGTTGGTTCCACGTTGTCCATGGCTTTGTCAATAATATGCACAATCCCATTGGAAGCAATAATATTTCCCTGCAAAAGTTTTCCTTTCCTCTTTCCTCCTTGAATTCTGATTCTTAATTGGTTATCCTGGAAGAAGTCAGGCAATGGATAGTGAGCTCTTTATTATGGAGTTACAACAGAGAGAGTATGCATGTTGAATATGCCAGCACCTGGGCCATTTAAATCTGGGGAGGCTAAAGGTTGCTTCCAATGCCTGTCAAGGAAATGGAAAAAATTCCTTTGACTTTGGATCAGGACCATGTTATTTTGTTCCAGGACAACAAAGTTCAGAAGAGAAGCAGGGACAGGAGAGCAGTGTACCTAAAAGGGCTCTGACGACTGCTAGTAATAAAAGTCTGTCAGGAAATGATTTAAAATGTGATTGTACTGAAGGGGTCAACTCCCGTAATCTTAAGGGACTACAACCCATTTCCTTATATTATATGTATATTTAAAACAACAAAATGTTGCTGATTCTGCACTGTACCGAAGCCTGCAGGAAACTAACAGGCCTCAGACAGCACCGATATTTTCCTGTTGCAAATGGAGTGTGTACTCATTAAATAAATAAAATAGATATCTCTTCTCAGATGCCATTGATCTACTAAAAAACATGAGAAGTACTTGATTTCAGCCTTCACATAGGCTCAAGTTGTTAACAGACATTTAATGGACCAAGAGCAAATAATTCTATACTATAAAATCTCGTATATGAGCTGTAGAGAACAATTATTTTGGACTGTGGGATCAGGCTTCCGTGATGTTTTCTGACATCATATAAGCTGGTCTAATGATAAAATTTACTCCATGTTTTTAATGATAAATTGCCATATGCATTTTATTTATGTTGACTTATTTACGCTGCATCATTCAAAGGATGCCCAAGCTGATGCTCAGTGGGAGGTGGGATCTGCAGTGCAGTTGGTGCTTGCTCAGTGTGAGCAGTAGGCACAGGTTTCCAGCTCAAGCTCTGGGCTTTTCCCTCTCCACTCCCCTCTTACTTCACCTAGGCTCTCTTAATGTCTCCCCAGCTCTGTTGGTTGTGCCTGCAGATTTAAGATGATTTAATTTTAGCAAACATTTTTAGAGTGGTCTGTGTCAGACCACTATGTCACTCAGCGGTGATGCAGCTCTAAAGGTAACTTTTGTTTTCAGTTATTTTAGTGGGAACTTTGGTACTGGCGAGGTTTCAAGTTGTGGAAAGACCTTTTATACTCCTTGTTGAATGAACAGAGAGTAGTATTCTTGCTGAGGTAGGCTGGAAAGCCACTTACCTTTTCTCCCTTTGATATCTCTCCTGACTTGCCGGTCAAAGTATATATTACATTAGTACTATTCAAGCTACTGGTATTCAACTGACCAGCAATTACATGGAGCTTCACGAAGTACTGTGCTTTCTGTTTATTGTTCAGAAGATCCTTTATCTAGAAGAGCAGAGATTTATTTTAATACAGGCTTCATCTAAAAATAAATCTCATGGTGAATGCTTTTTTTCCTCCACCTGTTACATTCTGAAATGATACGTTTTCTTCTGAAGTGAGTTGATAGGATCTGAACCAAGTGGAGGGCTCTCTTGGTTCAGTTGAGGTCAGATTATACCCTTATGTCCCTGCATGAGCAGTAAGTCTCTTCAGAGTTGTTCTGACTTCAGGGGAAAGTACTGGATTCTGACCGCTTGCATATTAGGCCACTTAAAAAAAAAAAAAAAAAAAAAAAATTAAATATCCCTTGCATAAAAGGTGACCTGTAGGCCTCCCTACTGAAAATTCTGATCTTAATTCAGACCCTGTCTCAATCAAGTGAAAAAACCTTGAGCATAGCCATGTGAGACAATACAAAACTTACTTGACTGCATTCTACTCTGACTCGCAGCATTATTTTGTTTTTCTTTCAAGCAGGAAAAAGACTGTCTCTGCCTCCTAGATGTAAATGTATCCAGAAGTGTATGAAGCAAAGAGTTCTGAATCTGTTGCAGCAAAACACTTTTAACACACATGAGATTTCTGAAGGAGCTAAATCTTCCCCAGTTTTAAACCCTCTCTGTTATTTACTTACATTTGTACCTTTGAGCCCCTTGTTTGTTGGTACAAGCATGGTAAATGGTCCCAGAGTACTCAGCGGCCATTCGTAGACATTTTCTTATAAGGAGAGAGGGAAGGGGAAAAAAAAAATTAAATGGGTATTGAGAAGCTCATTGGAGGAAGGGACTGTGTACACTGTGCCAGGTATGCAAGGGCAGAATAAGAAAAAACAGTATCTGTGATTATTAAATGTTATTTTAGATTCTAAAATCCAAGTTGTTGAAAGATGAGAGGCAGATCGGATGTGAAATCCAGGTGCTGCTGCATATTTGACACAGGATGAAGCAAAGCATTCAGAATGTCAGATTCTGTGGCATGCAGACCAGGGTGATGGACGTGAAAACAGCATTTCTTTGGAGATGTGTCTTTACAGGAAAACAGCCTCCTGCTTTAAATTATTTCAGTCTTCATGGGGTGAGGGATATGCTGCTGATAACCTGCTGATAGTACAAATATCAGCAAACACATAGCCGGTAATAAAAACTGGTGCACTGAAAGTTAATTAAAGTTCATTTGCTGCCCTGATGGTATTTCCGTTTCCAAGACAGCAGTATGAGACCACTGATTCTGCAGTTGAAGGCATTAAAACTTCTAATATTCAGCTCTTTCTAGAGGTTTAAAATCAGAACTAAAAAAATCTTTATAGTTGTTACAGGTACATTGTACCAGGGAATAGATCTCAAAATTAATACACTGTCTTACAAAACAATGTGGACTATTCTGCTATATATTGTTAGCTTTTGAAATACATTAATGTGGAGTGAATGCATTGTAAGACAATCTGTGTCTGTGTAGCTTCTGGACAGTAAATCAAATGGCACATTTATGTCCAAAACTTAACCAAAGAACATAAAATCTGCATTGTTTTTAACAAATGGTGGTGCCCAGTATGTTAGTGACTTTTCAGACACGTAAGGAGAAACACACAGAGGAACTGCAACTGAGCTCCCAGTGCTGAAGCAATGGACTTCGATCTTCAGTGCTGAATGTGAAGGTCACTGCCAGGTTTTGTCCTTGGCCAGCTACGGGGATTCTTATTCTGTTCTGGTCGGGAATTCAGAATCTTCATTTTAATTGCTAGGCTCAGTAAAAAGGACTGGGCAGATTGTATATACATATAACTATATTTACATTATATTTATATTGTATTTACAAATTTAACTCAAAGATCCAGCTTGATTCTAGCAGTGTTTGTTCATAGCTCACATTTGTGGCCATGCAACAGAAGATGATGAGGACAGTTATGTTGTTCTCCTCACATGGTGACAGCAGCAACTGGAAAGGGCTGGAAGCTGCGAGCCCTAGTGAAGCTCCTCTCTCCTGGTGAAAATAATGCCACTAGCTGGGAATCCTGATGTTTTTGGTGGACTTCCCTTCATCATTTTGGATAAAATCTCAATTATCCAAATCAATGGGGACAGGGAAGGAGAGGAGGTGGGATGATTCCACTTATCCCACTCTGGGATAAAACCCACTGGTGATACCAGATGATGTGTGAGGGGTTGTGGGAACACATTCAGCACTTCTGCTTGGAAATTCCTGCAGATCACATGGCACGCTGAGCTAAGGCAGCTTTAGGTGGTCAAAGGGAGTCTGCGATGAATAGTGTGTGTACTGTGTCATGCTGTTAGCAGCACGTTCCTGCAGTGAGGAGTGCTGGAGGGAAAAAGGGCAAGATCAGCCCACCCAGCAGGAGCTGACTCTGTGGGTGTGTGGTCACTTACCAATGAGCGATAAGGCAGATGTCAGCTTGCCTTGCCACCGTCCTCTTACTTCAGCATTCAGGTCTTGGAGGCGCTCCATGATGTTTCCGTAGCACACAAACCCGTTCCCCACGGAGCCTCCCTGGCATGTACACCTGTGAAGGGATCATCGTTTTAGCTGTGCACTCATGCCCTATGCTGTCAGTGAGGTTCTTGCTAAACCTGCTTCAGGTGTTACCTATTGCTTCTCTGAAGGTGTTTTCAGGAAGCACCAATGCATTTTAGTTTAGTCTTTGCTTCTGTATGCTCTGAAGTGTGTTAGTGCACAGAGCAGCCTGGTGGCTGCTTTCCTGATGTGAGGTCCTTCTGTCAGCTGGGCCAGAAGGCAGTGGTGTCTGTCTTGCAGGGGTCTTTGAATGGGGACTACGCAATGCCGCTAGTTGTGGTGCAGCCTCTGGTCCCCAGATGTTGTGGTTGCTGGAGCTCATAGAGCCACTGAGCATGCCGGCCTGTGGGCAGGGAGAGGCTACGGATGGCAGCTCATCAGTCCTTGCAGGTTGGGACTGGTAGGAAAAGGCAGGCAGAGGTGTCAGTCCTTTCAACAAAGCAAAGTGGTTGTTTGTTACCCTGCCCTTTAAGTAATGCAACCATTTTGAGCAATGATATTTGTACTTTAACATTATCTTTTTTTTTCTTCCCCTGAAGCTGCTGAAGTACAAAAATCTCATGCTTTTTCAGATGTATGCTTCATGCTGTTGCTGTCTCTGTACTGGAAATAGCATTTCATACATAATGCCCTGGCTGTCCCCTGGGGACTCCAGCCTGTGAGAGGTGTCAGTGATATATGGTTGACCCAGTCCTGTGCATGTCCAAAGCAGGCTCAGTTCGCCGTTCCCGGGAGAGGGACAGGCAGTGCCTCGAGATGGGCTCAGTGAGGACTGCCTTGGGATGGGCTGCGTTTGAAGTAGCAATCAAGTGTTGCAATCAAGGCAAAATCTAAAGGAAATTTATGGAAGAACAACCACAAGTGTCAGTCTGACATTTTCTGTCCTATGAGGGAGGGAACACACTTCATGAAAACAGAATCTTATGGCTATGAAAAACCTCAGCATTGCAAGAGAGGTGGGGAAGAAATTGTTGGTTGTCAATGTGATTGACACATGCTTGCTATTAGGTGCTGACAGGTACAAATGGTTGTGCATTTCAAAGAGCAACTAGGACTTTTGTGTGCCTTGACCTTGTGTCAGTCTAACTGTTCACTGGGGAGCGGTGGTTATTACTTTCTAAACATCTGGACTCTTCAAGCCTGCCTCAATGTGAGGGGCCATCGATGCCTGCTAGTTTTGCCAATCTCAGCTCTTTCTGTTGTGCTCTTCAAAAAAATCAGCCCCGGCTTGGCGGCGCTTGGGACACTGGCTGGAGGTTGTTTACTCATCTTCAGTGCTCAAATTAAATCAGGTATTTGTCAACATGTAGCACGCAGTGAAAGAAATCCTAACTATATTTACGAGGCTAAACAACTATATGGTATGTGTTGTCAGCCATTGGCTTTTAATAGTGCCTTTCCTAATTAAGTCTCCAGCATGCTCAGTATTCATATAAGCCCTATCTGTAATGATCCAGCTCTCTGGATGTTTTTTTCTAAAGGCATCATTACAGAAGGAACATTACTCCATGCAGGCAAAAGATGTTCCTTATATAACTAATGACCTAATCATTTGCATGTGCTTGTTGTTACAAACGTGCGTCTGCCACTCGCACCCCACAATCGTATCAATCTGATGCCAAATCACCTTGTTTCCCAGGTACGGTCTGTACCGCAGCTGTTTCTCTGGCGACAGCAATATTTTTTGGAAATCCTGACAGTCCCTGCAGTCTAGGGGGCTGCATATAAACTCAGAGGGGTGCTAGGATTTTGTCCAAGAGGCTTAAGCTTTAACTCCTCCTGGTCCTGGGTAAAAATAGCATCTAAAGGCATCTTAAACTTTTAGGATGTGATTCTAATGGTGAGCTGCCTTCTTTTTAAGGGATCTCTTGGGCAGAGGAGCCCAGATAAAGGGTTTAGGGCTGTGAGAGAGGAGCAGCTCCTCCTTGGGAGCTGACCCCTTTCTTCAGATGGGGTAAATATTGCTGTATCGATGTACATAGCCCCCTTCACTTCTAAGTACTTCAGCTTAGGAGGGGGAAGAGAATTCTGTCTTTCTGGAAAAGGGGAGCTCAGCTTTCTGTCTCCATTTTACCTGAAACTTGTATAATAGAGCTTTGGTTTATGAAGCTACTAATTTGTACATCGAAAACATAGTCAGAGTGAAAATAAGAGTGGGATTAAAAAAGAAAATAATTGAGTTTAGCTGAAGGAAAGCCTATTCTGCGTGGAAATCTCAGAGGTCATGGTCTAACATGCAATGTAATTCTGCACCAGTTGAAGCTCAGTAGCTTTTGGGGAAGGCTAAATGTAATTACTGTGATGAAGCAACTCCATAGAAAGTGTCAGCACTCACTCAGGAAAGATCTATATGGGAACAGAAAACAGAGACAATCTTGATTTTCCAGGAGGTTGCTGTGTTAGGTTCACAAATTAAATATTTGTCTTTTCTACGTCTTTGTGTGAGAGACTTATTCCTGTACAAATAATTTGATTCTGGAGAAAGTAGAAGTGACTATATGGGGGAAGCTAACAGCACAACTCTGTCTTTAATAAAAACAAAGCCAAAACCAAAAGAAAGGAAGCAACACAGTATTATGGCCTCCCTTTGTTGTGTTTTAAAAGAAGTAGAAAAACCCCCACAAAACAAGCCCTTCCAAATATATTTAAAGCCTGGGATGCAGCCAAAATGCGAGTGTCTGTCACTTATCAGAAGCAATTTACTGTGACCACATTTACCAATCGATGTTTTTCTTTGCAAAGTTCCTCTTTCATAAATGGATTTTCCTGAGTTGGAAACTATTCAATATAGTTTCAATTTTTTTTTTTGCCAAATAGATAGTTTTAGTTTAATTTGAATCCCATCCCAGTCCTTTCTTCTGTATTTGTTTTTGTCATTAAAGATCGTTGAATGAACGATGTGCAAAGCGTTTGGATTGTTTGTTTCCCTCTCAAGTAATAATTTTTAACTTTCCCATTCCAAAATTCTAAAAACTTCCTCAGCTGTTGAAAATTGAGTTGCAACAGTGAAACAGTGACAAATTAGGAAAAGTCGGTCCTGATTTCTGTGATGTGGAATTTTCTTGTAAATTTTCAACTCATATTGTACAATATAGTAGTATACTATATACAAGAATACTCTCCCAAGTGAATGCTTTCTGTTTATAGATCTATACAATAAATAATTTGTTCCGAACGTACAACTAATGGCCTGTCTTTGTCTCTCACATTTAATATCTCAGCTCCTGAAAACTAACATTTTGGGGACACCTCTGTAAACCTAGTATTAGCCATCACTGGGCTATAAAACCATGTAATCTAAATTCTTTGGCTTACGATAGATTTGTTAAGTTTGATGTTAAAACTGACTTTCCTCCTAACATCTGTGTAGCAAATTTCTGTACAAGAAAACAAACTCCGCCAGAAGTTTTGCAGTTTCCCATGTTCTTGACTCGAGGCTTTGAGGAATCTGCTGAGGCTGGTGTTGGCTTCACAGGATGGGGGTCAGATTCCCTCGTTGTATCTGTATTAGCATGCTAAAAAGAGCCAGGACTCCAGTGCTGTCCCATGATAATTAATGCTGATTAATTTTTAGCATGCTGCCTGGCATGTTTCTGGCCCACACCAAGTAGCATTTTCCTAGGCAGTGCCCAGGCACAGTTGAAGGGATAGTGTGTGCCAGGGACTGCTGCCAAGAGGCAGTTACTCTATTTTGGAAGAAGAGGAGGCTTTAGCTGTGAGCCAGACAATGCTGCTTGCCCTCGGGAACAGAAAAGAGGTCTTGGTCCTCTTTATTTACTAGTGTAGAAGTGACCTCTGAGCACTATAAAAATAAAACTTAACAGGCATTAGCAATCGGTCTGATGAAATAAAACACTATGCTGACCCAAACCCCATTAAATCTTGTGATTTTTCCTCAATAAGGAAACACTAATGATAACTTCAGGAGGTGTTCATCCACTGGATTTGTTTTAACAGCCTATTTACTAGGGGAGGGATGGAAAAACTGGATGAAAGCTTTAATAAGCAAAACCACTCACGTAATCTGTCCTGGTGCAACCGTTGTGCATTTAGCTTTTTTGTGGCAGGTGTTGTTTGTTTCACAGATGTCCGTCATGCTGCATCCTTTCCCAGGTACAAAGTTTGTATAATGCTCCTTGCATTCACAGTGAGACTAAATCAGAAGGATGGGATAGGGGAGAGAAGAATTAGACATGCACAAATTGTGCATTTCAGCATACTTTCTGGAACTAGGATTTAAAGACAGTGAGCCTTAATTAATCATCTGGTGAGTTCAGATGCAAGTATAAAACTTATCCATGTTTATACAAGTCCCTTCTAGGTCTTATCCACTCCAGAAAAACTACTGACTCTCAGATACATTTCCTTCAGATTTAATCCTATAGATTCACTTCTGTGACCAGAGAAGATTTAAAATCAGCATGGTCTTCTGAAGTCTTAATTTCTTGATGGGCGGGAGTTTTACATACAGAAATCTGAGCCAGTTCCCAACAGTGTGAATAATATACAGCCTTTATACAGTGCCTTTCATTGATTGTCCTCAAAGACCCAAATTACTTCTTTCCTAAATACGCTAACTTCAGGCATGTATCTGTGGTGCCTGTGTATGGAGCCTACCGGTCCTACAAATCCTCTGTGGTCGGAGAGACAAAACTTAACTGGGAGGAGCTTCATTTCAGTACCTCCATTTTGGGAAGGTAAATCTGAGTCAAGATATTATAGGAAAAAGAACACTATTGCCATTCCCATTTTCAGAGGGGGAAACATGATATACATACATTGAGAAGGAAGGTAAAGGGACTCACTCCTGGTTAATGGCAGGGTTTGTGCCAAAGCTAGGAGCAGAGCTTGGCCTCCCTGTTCTTGCGCCCTCATGGCTTCTTTTTGGAGAGAAAGCATTATTTGTTCTTAGGCAGTTGACATAAGAAATATCTGGGGTACTCATTCAACACTAACCTTTCCTGGACCATCATATATGCAAATGGTAGACTGTGCAGGGCAATTCCCATACATTGCTTGGCAGGGGTCTACGGGTAAGCAGACTTGACCGTCCCCTCTGTAACCTTCTCGACAGGTACATTTGTGCTGATTTGGTCCGAGGTAAATGCAGTTGGCATTAGGATCGCAGACCTTTTTGGAGCATGGGTTGATAGCTTGTGAAAAAAAGAAGTGAAGTAAATGAATTATCACCTGCAGTTCTCAAACTTGAAGACAAGGATTTGCCAGAGCACCTCTGTGCCAAACAAAGCCTGGGTAGACTAAACTTCTCATAACAGCCAAGTCTGAAGTATCGTGGCAGCATGAAGACAGGAGGAATGTATTTATACTAACGTAGCAACCAACTGTTTGCTTTTGAACAGAAATGATCTCTTAACTTGGCAAATTGAGTTATAAACAGATTAAATCATGTAATGTGCTCATTAAAGTATCACAACTATTTCCCCGTTCTCTGGTGGATTTTAACCAGAGAAGGTCAGGTAGGTGATCTGAGGTCCGTACAAGCTTTAAGCACGTGTTAGATTAGCTGGAAAGTATTTCTCAGTACAATAGGCCTTCGCTGTTTTCTTTCCGGTAATTAAACAATATAATGTCATCCATTCAGCTACATGAAAAACTGGCCAGCAAGTACTTTAGTCATGTCTTCCATACTGCTGTAGTTTCAGGACTGGACTGGAAGCTCACTTCTTAATTCTGTGAGGCCTTTTTTTCAAGGCCATGCCATTGTTTGTCCTTGTTCATAGTCTAGCAGTGCTTGGAGAGCGTCTTCTCACATTTTTGTGTCCAGTTTAGGATATGGTCAAGGACACATTGTAGCTAGAAGGTGGCAGGCCCTAGACTTGCCTAAAAGGTGATGCTGCTCACTGTCTTCCCCTCTCCTCCTTTTCTTCCCTCTCAGCTGGGACTGAGAGAGTTGTCAGTGCTCAGCTCCGCTCCTTCAAGCCTTGTCTTCTGTTCCAGTGTGAAATCACACACGTGCATGTGTTCACATGCTCAATTTGACCATAAGCAATGCCACCTCCAAGCTGAGTCTGGGCAGCCACTGCTATCCTCACTTACGTGCTTAGCTACTTTGGAGCTATTTGTTCTCTGCTTCCCAGCCAGTAAAATGTAAGAGACACTGCTTTAAGCCACAGGTGACCCTGGTATCTAAAGGCACTGGGACAGGGAGGAGCAACATCCACGCAGGCTATATCAATGCAAAACCCAAGAGAGGTAGGGATGCTAACATCTTCCTTTTCTGCCAGTTTCTGCAATTTCTTTGTCTCTCGCTTGTCTATGCTGCCTATAGAAAAGCCTCATATTCCCTGAAGAGTGACTTTCTGATATCTTGCTCTTGAATGCTGTTCAAGTCTACTCAGAGAGGACTACACCATAGTTAGGACCAAAAGGGTTGAATTATGTAATGTAAATCTTCCTGGAGAGGATAAGTTGTATTGTATTTCTGGCTGACTTCTGATCCAAGACAACATTTGCTGAATAGTGCTCCCAGCACAAGATAGAACAATTTTCTTCCTTGCAATTGGTCTAGCCAGAAGAACAAGTGCTGTAGGACAGAGTATAAGTATGGACTCTTATAATAGAGTTAATTTGAGTATTTAATGGCAAGTTGAGGAGTCTATAAAAGATAACTCTAAGGTAGACTTTTACCTCTGGCTGAGATGCTATTACTTTTGTTTCATATAAAATAGGAAAGCTAAAATGAGCTTGTCTGTAGAGTTTAGGCTTAGTAATGAAGCTGAGCCACCACATGACAGATATGCAATAAATATAAGCCTTCGGTAGCTGTTGCTGATTTTCATGGAAGCAAACTATGAGGTTGAACTTTAGCAAGTACTGTGACATGATAGGAGCAGAGCTGTAAGCACTGATGACCCAGTTTCCATACTACACATTTCAAGGGGGTTTACTAGCTTTAGTCCGGCTGCACGAACTGAAGTTTGATAGCAGTTGGACTAGTGTCCAACTAGTGCTTCTGGAGCACATTTTAGGGTTTAGTTTCATCCAGAAGGAGTGTAGTTTGTGCTTCGAGACTGCTTTGGGGTGTGAAACCAACAATTAAGTCAAGGCAATGGTGAGATTTGTTTCAAAAGTGCACTCAATATCTGAACTATAATACTAATGATGTTGTATCCAAAGAACTCAGTGGACATGTAAATTACTCACGTTCACATTGGGTACCGTCCCCATGGTAGTTGGGCAGACACGTGCATTGCAGTTGTCTTCCATCCTCACCTGAGGCAGCGCATCTGGAGTTTGCAGGGCACTGCAAGGCCTCGCATTCAGGTATTGCTGATGGACAGAGGGTGATAGGTTAAGCTGTGTCTGTGCCAGGAGATGTTGTGTCCTGCAGCATACCAGTTCAAAGTATACCTGACCTAGGGACCATCATTGATCCCATTGCTGTCATTGTTATTCTAGTGATCAAAGTGGTGATAATGGTTATGGGAGGTCACACACAGGATTTGAGGTTCGGTGTGTGTTTGGTTGCTCTACAGTGACTAACCTGAGACTAATTTTACGTTTGTCCTCGCCAATTCTAACTGTATCAGAGCTGTTGAATATCTCATATACAGAAAGCAATCTACTTACACTGGTCACAGCTGAGCCCTTTGTATCCAGAGAAGCAAGTGCATCTTCCATCCCCTGTAATTCCACTGTTGCATACTCCATGAACGCAGTTGCAAACTATAGGGAGAGATGGATTGTCTTTACTGAATAATAGTGGTATTTGGAAAGACAGTGTTAGTGGTTACCCATAGCAAATAGTGTCTTGGCCAACAACTGTTAAATATTACAAAGTGTGGTTTTTCAAAACCAAGCTTTGACCAGAGTTCCTGAATTTATAGGCTCTCATTAATGAGAAGATCAATACTCACAGTTGCATACATCAGTAATAACATACTGATTTTTGCAGGCTGTTAATAGCCTGAGGGCCTGAAAATCTTCATGACATGTGCTGTAAACATCAAACTGACCAGTTGTTAATACCATAAAATTTGTAAAATTGACATACAGTCTTGAACCAAAATTGAATATGACATGTAACATAGGTCATGTTTATAACTGTTTAAAAATTGCTCATTTTTGCTTAAGTTCTGTTTGTCTCTCTCTCAAACACCTCCAGAAGAAGTGAGTTTTGTGAATTTTTTTTTCCCTCCCTAAGCAGAATTTATTTCCTTAAAAGGATGATTAATCACTGTGTAGGACTCAAGCTTTTTTTTCTGGTCCTTTTCCTATATGCTGCCATTTCTGGTTATAAACTTTGTGACAATATGTGCACAAGACTCCATGTTCAGAGTCCAGGCAACTATAAGACTTCTTTATAAATATTTTTTGAAGCTTTATGTATACTTAAGAAGCTTTATAGTTGTAACTGTTTCAGTTATGGTAATGATGCTTTTTAAAAAGGCCCTGTAATAGTTACACTTGGAAAACCCTGTAAGATGTACAGAGTTGTACTGGCGACTTCATGTTTAAGCTGCAGTGATGCAGTGTATCCTCTTCCCTTTACAAACATATCCTGTGTTCATGCAGATCACCTACGCTAATTAATTAGTAATCTATCTACATTAGGAGTCCTGAAATAAAAACCAGGAATGTCTAAAGTATTGCTGAAAAGCAGTTAGTCACAAATGCACAGTATTTATAGGTGCTTAGAAAACTTGAAGGAGCTCAAATATCTGAAAGCTGAAGTGTAAAATGCTGCTTAAATTAATACGTAGTTGATTCCTCCAGTATCTTATTGGAAAATAATTACATTTACAATATTGAATTCCTTCAAGTACCCTATTTTCATGAAAATGTTGGCTGAGTTACATTTCTGTGTATCAACACTGGCATCCCGTGGACAGCTGGTGGAAAAAGGGCTTTTGAGTCAGCAGTGGTGTAGGATTAGTGCAGAAAGACCAACACAGATCGTTTAAAGTGAGGCCTTTTTTAGAAGCAACTTTTTGTAGATCTTGAAGGAACAAAGAGAGTTTTACCTAGAGATAAACAACTATTGCCACTTAAGAAAGAGATGTTTCTTAATATTTTTTTTTTCAGGAAGTTTTCTGATGTGTCTGTTTAATGCTTGACAGGGGTCAGGAAGATAAATAAAATACTAGAAATGATTAAGAAACAGACAAAAACTGGAAAATATTATACAAATATAGGCACTTGTGATACAGACACATTTTAAATAGTGCATATAAGCTGTGATCCCTCCCTCAATACCATGCGTATCCTAATAGAAGTATGGCCAACCAGTGGAATGATCTACCAGTCCGAAACCAAAACTAAATGAAATTCATCCTTTTTCACACTTATGACTAAATTATGGAACTCCACACAGAATATTCTGGAGAGCAAAAGCAGAATTGGACTCAGAGGCAAGGTAAACAATTTATGAAGGATGAATTCAGCAAGAGCCTTTAAACATGATGATTTGAGTGCAATCTCTGTCTGCTTGTACTTTTTCTGTAGATATCAACTATTGACCTCCAATATGGCATACTAGGCTAGAAGGACTTCTGGCCTGATTCAAAATGGCGTTTTCTTGAGTCAGAAATACTCATTTCAATACCACGTGTGTATTTCATGCCTTAATACAGATGCTCCAGTTTGTAGACGTATTTAAAAACCATACCAAAACACTGTAAACTGCTAAGAATTATGCATTTGGTATGTTTCAACCCAATATTTTAAGTACCATAACAACCTCCTATATTTAGATCAAATAAAAGTGAATCCGCAATTTAGGATGAAAAGTGGGTAACATGATAACTGGCTAACAGGGAGGCACACCTACAGGAGCACACAGATGATTCTAATCCCTAATTTATTTGACTGTTTGTTGTAACAACGATATTCAAGATAAGAGTAAGATACATTTGTAGTGCTACACTAAGTGTTGTCTGTACGGTCCTGAACTGAATCCAGCCCCACTGTTAATGAGGAATTGAGCAGCTGCCTGTTTTCTTTGCCTCTTGTGTCCCCTGAAGCAGGCAGCAGCTCTTGGTGGGAAACCCTTAGATCCACCCGGCCATTTCACTCTGATTTCTTAGTGTCTGAATACGGCTTTCACTCACCTTCTTTTCCCTGCTTCAATAAAGAAAGCTCCAACTTACCAGATGTGCAGTGAGGACCAAATAGATTATCATCAGCACATTTTTCACAGGCTGTCCCACCAAATCCTTTCTGTGAATTACAGAATGGAAATCAAAACTTAAGTTTCTCGTCTATCTCTATATAGATAGATATATGCTTAGCAGCCTGAAAACAGCATCTTTAGCTACCAAAAGAAAATAACATGAAAGGTTCAATCAGCAAATCAGAGATGACTACTGCAATCTAGAAAACATTGTCTTTTGAATGATTTTTTCCTTTTTTTTTAATTTTAAATTTTTATCTCTTACACTTCAAATCAGATGTTCTGAATATTAAGTTAACAATAAAGAACAGTAATCAAGCCTAATGCCCAAAACATTCTGACAATTGTTAGGTTGTATTTTCTGACTACTTCTCATTCTGTCTCTTTTTCACATGTCCCCAGATGCGCTTTTGATGTAATGCAAAGATTAACCAGTAGAGGGAGAGGTAGGAAAAAAAAAATCATTTGAGTTGTTTTTTTTTTTAAAAAAAGAATCTTTTTGGCTGAAGTTATTAAGCATTGCATGTTGCACTCTCAGCAAAGGAACATTGTATTGTGAGTATAGTCCCAAGTATAAGTACCTTCTAATTAGGGCAAGAAGTCATAAGTAATAGCATACTCTAAAAAAACCAGAGCAACTCAAAACACGTGTTTCAGGAAGGCAAGATGGAAGAACTTTTTAACAATTTCACCCAAACATGCTCAAGTCTGTAGAAAAAATAGTGTGAAGAGTAGTGCAATTCAAGCAAAAAATGAACTCCAAGCAGATAATCTCTGCTGTTTCTGAAATACTTTCCTTTAATGTATTTATACAATGTAACATGCATTGTTTGTTAGCAGAGCTTACATGCTATTGTTATATTTTTTCCATTTAAAAGAAAGGATGTACCTGACAAGTGCACGTTCCATCCCCGTTTATACCCTGGGAGCAGCGTCCTCTCCTGTTGCAAGGTGACATGGCTCCTCCTGGACACGCTAGAAATGACAACATTTAAGCCATCAGCTTGCTCTGACCCTTCTGCTCCCCTTGCACATAAGGGGTGACAACTTCGGAGGCTGCAGGGTTTTGGGCCAGACAGGGACCTCGAGTGATGGCTGCTGTTTTGCAGCTGCCCAAATCTCTTGACTAGAATCTTGGCTTCAGCAGAGACCATCACTCTCTATAGTATGGGAACTGAAGCTAGTGACTGTAATCAAAGGATTGCACGAAAAATAGATTTCTTATTCTGAAGTACCATATGGATTTTGTCCCCACTTCTATCTGCAGACGCTCTAAACTCAACTTTTTTGATACAAGTGGAGTTTGCCTGACCACTTATTCTGTAAGTTAATATAACTCTGATTGAAAATTTGCTGTCAGAATTACATTTCATGCTAAGTTAGAGTTTAAACAAGCCTTTTTCTTTTCCCCCAAAATTGCCTTTGCTTTACATGGAAAATTTTTCCTTTTCCCCATTACCTCCTGTAAGGCTGTGATATTTGATTCAAATGATATTGAAAACTGAAATTTGGGTATCCCATAACCTGCTTCTGGCCAGTGTGCTGTAGCTGCTAGTAAAACTTGTGTGCTAAAGATGTGCTATGCTGTTCAGATCCTCTGGTTCTAAAATCATGATTACAGGCAGTGGTACACTAAGTGAGACAGAGTCTGACCAAAAACCCCAGCCAGCAGGAGAGGATAAGAAACAATGAGTGTACTTCCAAATCAAAATAGCTTAATTTTTGTCTGAAATTTGCCAATATTCAGGTTTTTTTTTTACTGAAAGGTTGCCTATAGGAAATGCATATTACAGTAATTTTTAGTCTAATTGTTGTGTCAAGTTTTTCCCCCTGTAGGGGTATCCTTATTTTTCTATTGTTGTGCAGCCTCTGGAAATTATTTATTAACTCTCTTCCATAAGACTTTCCTTCTCGTAATTTTGAGTTCCTATCAGGTACCATAATCCTGATGCAGGTGGTATCTAAATGTATCAAACTCCTCCTGCTCTCACAGGTTCTCTGCTGTACCTTACCAGCAGGTTTATTGCTTACATAGAGTCTCTGTTTGTTCTGTGTCAGTGGAGATAGGCAGCACTGGATTTATGCTCCCACTGAGTAACTTAATCCTGATTTAGACTGTTCAAGTGAAGCAGAAGTTCTCATGAAAATGAATTTTATTTGGACAGAGTGATGAGCAAGTAAGTGGATGTGTATATGTATACACCTAATTTTAGTGAAGGCTTTGGCTTTATACCAATCTGTTAATATTTCTTAATTTATTCCTTAATGAAGAGTCTGTGAGATCTGTTGGATCTGAGTAAGCTTCTTGTGAAAAACCAATAAATTTAAAGATGAAAATTTTAGTGCAGTTTATCTCATATATGCTGAAATGAATAGATTTATTAAAAATTGAGATGAAATAACCAGAAATGAGGTAAAGTAATAAATACATATACTTTAAACTGGCATTTAGTGACTCTTGTTTTCCAGCTACCATGAGATAGCTAATTCCCATCTTTAGGACTGTCACAGATGCAAACTGCCTAATAATTGCTCTGAATGGAAACAATTTTACCTGCACTGATGCTTTTATTGAATGTGCAAAGATAGAGAAATAATGAGAAAACTCAGTTTATGGTGTAAATTCTAGGAAAGGATACTTAGAAATTGCTGACAAACCAGATTTTTTTTCAGTCGATATTCATTACATTTCCCATTGTCTTCACTACCTCTTGTCTTATGTTTTGATACCACCACCAAGGGGCAGCTTTATCAGAAGCGTAACAAGTTACCATATTGTTGTACAAGTTGGGTCAGGCAGATAAAGCGCTTTCCCTGCCAGTGGGGCCGCAGGAGGCAGTGCCGGGGTGCTGAAGCAATGCTGGCACAGTCACCTGCTGCCACGCCAGTGCTGGGGGGGAGTCAGACCTTTGCTTTTGTTGGGGATGTGTTTTGAAAAGTAGTAGGAAAGAGATGTTTCTGCTTAGCTTTTGCAGCTGTCAGCGACTGAAGGCCAAATCTTTGTACCTAGGCCAAAGGAGTTTAAGTCTATCAGCTTTTTTTTTGCCTCATAATGTTTAATTCAGCACTTCCCAAGTGTTTTCAAATGCAGCCTCTTGGATTACTTATCTTTACCTGACTCCCTGCAGGCTGAAGCAGTGGGTAGAACTTGTAAAGATGTATTTTGGACCATATAATTTCATAGAATTAGGCTTATTATCTTTCCTCTTGGCCTTTTTTTTTCCTTTTCACTTCATTTTTTTTTATTCTTACACTGCTTTCTACTCAGTCGCTCATACCGCACACCTTTCAGTTGGTACCCAGGCTTTTCTTTGGAGCTCAGAGTGGAAACCTAAGCTGGAGTAGGGAATAGCTCCCACTGAAGCCCACCAGTTGTACACGTGGGGCATCTGACCTCCACGGATGGTGGTCAGATGATACTGGCAGTGTAAAAAGGCTGTGCTTTTTTCCCCTGGACCTTCCCTACTCCCTGTAGTTTTCCCTTTTTCCTTGATGTCTTTTTACAGAGGGCTGGGCATGGGGGTCCTTGGCTCCAGACTCTTTGTGGAGAGGAAAGGGGACAAAAGATCGTTCATTCACACTCTGTGTTTCAGCATGTGCTATCATTTAAGGAAGTCAGAGTGCTATTTAAGACCTAATTTTGTCATTACCATCAGATGCTAAATGTGAAATAAACCCATAGTCAGGGATTTTTCTCTAGCCTCAGGAAGGACCGGCCTTCCTCCAAATATTTCAAGGCGCGCCATAAGATCTTTGAGAGATTGAGATAATGCAAAGAGCTATTTTCTTCCTCCAAATGACAGCAGAAACAATGCTGAGACCTTGATTCTTTGCTTTTTGGGGCCAGGAAGTTTGTTTGAAGGAAGAGAGGGCTTCCTTGCCTCTGCGGCCTCCTGCCCGCAGTGGTGCAGGCAGGGCTCTGGCTTGCGGGCGATGAGCTCTGCCCCTCTCTAGAAACGCTGATGCCCCTCGTGTGGCCTCCCAGAGCACCCCTACATGACGATCACATGTAGCATTGCCTTCCTTCTACTGGGCACTTAGTCTGCATTTGGTGGAAGAATGGTAAATCACCGCACAAGTGGTTTGTTACCTTCAGTAGAAGACAGGACCACACACTATGTACTCAGCTCTTCGCCTATATTTTCTGTAGAAGTAGCTTTTAAGTTGGGGTTTGACTATCTTACTTTTGTAGATAGTTGACTGGTATTTAAATCATAGCTTGGGCCATGCCAAAATAATTTTTTAATCTATTTTGTGAACAAAAGGACTTCACAGATGTTGAACCAGACCTTTACCCCATTATCTGAACTGTGAACTAAAGGAGGAAATGCTCTGTTTGGGCAGGGAAACTTCCTCTGCGGGGCTTGATGTCCACCTCAGTAGCCTGAGGTTTGATACACTTGTGGAGATGCTGAAAGGCTTTTCCTGAAGAAGGGGCAGAGGGAGGAGAGGCACTCCTGGCTACCCCTGCTTCAGTAATGGCCTTTAGCATTCACTGGAGGTTCAAAAAACTTGGAGGGAAGAACTGCTTCAAGTTGAGCTGAAATAAAAGACCCTCTTGCATCAAAAATTAAAGAATTAAAGAGATCTGGAAATCTTTCAGAGTATTTTTGCCCTAAAATGAAACATTTAAACTTGCAGTTTTAAAATTTTAATTCTTAAAATCCGTTGTGGAGATACTCGCAAATGAAGAGTCATTTTGCGGGCATTGACTGAAATGATTTGTTTTGAAAATCTCAAAATCAAGGGGATTCCCTGAGTTTTCTGAGTTTTCCTACGAATTTTTCTTTTAAAATGAAGCTTTGAATATATGTTTTTCTCCACATCCTCTAAGTTTTGGCTGAAAACTGCTGTTTATTTCTACTCCTATAATAAGCTCTGATGAGCAAGCTTCTCATGGCAATAGTTTCTGGAAAGAAGAAAAATCACTGCTATACTTCTACTCAAATTCTATTAAAAAAAAAAAGAAAGAGAGAGCTTACCCATGCAGTCTGGGCCCCAGTATCCCTGGCAGCACTCAGGTTGCTCAAATTCCTTCACACAATGATGCCGGCATCCCGGAAAAGACAGTGTGTGTGTTTTAATTTCTAGATAATACCTGAGGAAAAGAAGTTGGAGCTGCTTTAAAGTACTTAAAAGCCTCCTGTTGGAAAAAAAATTAAATTCTTAACCTCCTCTTCTCCTTTCAGTGTCAGACAAGAGCACTTTAAGCTTAGTTATATTGGTCTGCCTTTTTTTCTTCATTAAAATACACATTGCACATCAGGGTCTAAAAAGATCCTTGGAGCTGTTTCTTTTGCATCGTGTATTTCTATTTTTTTTTTCATTTTTGCAACCTAAACACAGCAATTTTCTCTAAATTTTGATTTGAATTAGTATTTTAAATATTATTTAATATCAAGGTTCTTTAAGTGCTAAGTAAGATTAAAATATTTACATTTTCCCTAGAAAACTGCTTTTCTTTTTTCTTTTTTTTTTTTTTAATCCAAAATGCAAGATTTCAAATTTGTTTTGAGATATTTCTTCCTGCTTTTCACCCCCCTACACCTCCCTAGTCTGGCAGTTTGAAAAATCTGTTATTTATATGATAATATGTGATATGAATGATATGATATATAAATATAATTTATATGATAATATATCTTTATAATATGATATTTATATGTCATTCATATAAAGTATGCAGAATAAACAAAGAAGTGATTTTATGATATAACTCAAAAGAAAATCTGATAGGCCATCGATAGCAATATTTATTTTTCTCTTATACCATTTGCTGAGTAACTTTAGGCTTCAAGTACTGTAAGCGAAGCTTGAGTTCTGGAGTTGGTGAAGCCAATGGTAAATGTTCCTTTAAAAATAGCATAGAATAGAGCATTTATAATATGAATTAACATTTTCTAATTCATGGAGAAAAGCTCTGACAGAAGAGATACCTGCAGTCTGGTATCCCAGTCCCATTGGTAATTTTGGTGTAACCAGCAAGGCACTGGGTTTTGAGGTTTAAAGAGCAAGGTACACATTCAGTTTTCATTTGAATGAGCAGCTTCTGACCACATTGCTTCTTCATCTGTAATAAGAGAAGATTAATTAAAAAGAAGGAAAAGGTTCTCTGAGTTGGTTTAACTAGAGGTAGACATTGCTGAAAAATGACAAGTTTAACTCAGCTTTGTTCTCACTCACAACCACAAGCTCTATCCTGTTCGGCAGGAGCTCCCTGCTCTGGAGCTAAACTAGGTAATAAACCGTATATCAGGGCTAGTCTTGTCTGCACAAAATAGGTCCAACCACTCCGGGATGAAGCCTTCTAAGTGTCATATTTCTCCTAAGAATGCTTTATCAACAAATGCTAACTTCAGCAGTCTTAAAAGCCAGGTTGCCAAGACAGCATCAGTCTACTGAGTGTTAGTTCTGAAGTTGCCTCGTGAGCCCAAAGCAGGATGGAGAAGGACAAGTGCTGGCAAGTGCCTTCTCTAGTCAATGGCAAAACTAAACGTAAGGTATGGAGGAAGTTGCCTGTGGGTCTGTGCACACAGAGCACAGCAAAAGCCTTTTTACATGCCCAAAGATTGTGTTTCATATTATCAGCACCACTGTACTGAATTAAAGGGCTATGGCTGGTATTTTCAAATTGATGTAAAAGAATGACCTCTAGCTTTGCATTGAAATCTGGTAGAAGTTATGGGCCTGACCCCACCAGAGCACACTGAGAAGTGCAGCCTCCTCTTTTTTTTTACCTACAGAAAGCCACAGGAGGAACTATCCCAGCTTGGGAAACCAGGCTGTAGTCCTCTAGCTCACATGCCAATGGCTCGTGCCCCTTGTTGTGGAGGTCCCCAGTTTCAAGAATGCAAATCTGACAAATGACTTGAGAAGGTGGCAAAAAGGAGAAGAGGCTTAGAGTTTTGTCACAGCAGTAGAACTGTATTTTTGTCATTTTAGAAATCATAAATTTGAAAATATCTATATACCAAATATAGCATCTATTTTCTACTACTAAAACAGTCGACGCATTTTAAAGCAAAAAGTCTTTGCTGAACTCCCTCTAATGTTGGTTTCATCTTCTTTCTTCCTGCTGAGTATTTGTAGAAGTAAGTTCGTAATTCACAAATAGTGAGAAATGATCTGTTGCAAAACATGATCTTTAAAAAACAACAAAAAGTAATAAATAAAATTGTAACTCTTGGAGAGGAAGTACTCTAAAGTGCTCCACTTTCTATTCCAAGATTTAGCCACACTTCTCTAAGTATGGACCCATTTAGGTGGTCTTAACTCACTCAAGCAATATTGACCATGACAGGCTTCCTGTCTGGCACACTAGAATTGAAGCAAACTCTCTAAATGGGATTTTAATTAAGCAGTCAAGTAGTCAATGAAAGCGATGTCTGAATCATTGCCAGGCCAATCTGAGGAAATGCTTTATGTTTATCTTGAAAAACTGTACCTGCCCACTGTGCGTGTGTGTGCATGTATGCAGGGGCCAGTTCTAGCAGCATCATCCATTCGAAAATATTTAAATATGTTAATAGTTGTCTGTGCATGTTTTAAGTAGTTTCCTAGATTATAAAGTCAGACAGACAATTATACCAGAGGAGCATAATACAGGATAATGGAGGTTCTTGGGTGAAATTTAGTTTGAACAAGAAGAGCCTTTAGAAAGCATTAATTTGATTTGGAAATGGTCAGTATGAAGAAACAGTTGACAATAGCCCTCCCAGATGGGGATTGTCAGACCTGGCCTGTCTGAGTGATTCCTGTGCGCATGAATGGGACTTGTGCACTTCCCCTGTGAGGTCTTATTTGTCCCCCACCTCAGCAAATTGACCATTAACCCTTTGTGCAGCAGCATTGCAGCAGGAGCTTCAGGTCATTTGCTATCCAGGATCTATTCCAAGCCATGACTTCCAAGAATGGAGCCCACTGCAGTGCCATTATGTGTTACTTGATGGACGTCCTCCAGTATTTCTGTCCAGGGATTCCCAAACAACATATATGCACATGCAAACCTGTGCTGTCCAGGTAGTACTGGACCTTCTGGGCACGTGTGGGATGCTGCAGACTCGTTGCAGAAGCTCACAGCTGGCCTGGGTGGGTACACTGGCACCTTGGGCAAGATTTCTACATGTGCCACACAGCCTGGTAGTCCTGGATAAAGCCCTCAGCCCAGTGGTTTCTCCCCTTGTTAATTATTCTTCCTTCAGTGTTTGTGGTAGCAGCACATTTTGGTAGTGGAGGTTGTAAGGATGTATCACAGACACTGACAAGGAGATTAAGTTGCGTGAGCTCTGAGGGACTCCACTTGATAGTGGTCACTCAGTTTGTAAGTATATTTCAACATCTATTTAGTCTTCAGATTTTAGTCTTTATAAATGTACTGTTGAAATCCGATTTGGGCAATGTTCAAGTAGCTACATTTGGGTTGCAAAACTTTTACTGTTGGGTAGACATGTTTCAGGTGTCTTTGAAATAAAAACGAGACCTTTCTCCAGCTGTGAGTATAATGTGGATACAGCTCGATCAGACACTTGGCAAAGCAGTGGCGAGCAGTGCCATGCTGAGCAGACCGAGCAGCCTCCCTGCCCTCTTGGCAAAGCCCAGTGCTGGTGGGGCACTGGACTGACCTGGCTTTTTGGGCTTCAGGTCTAAGATGGTTCCCATAAATTTAAAGCAGACCATCTCTGCAACTTGCTTCCCATCCAAAGCCACCTCACGAGGTACCAACACAAGAGGGTTTGAATGCTTCAAACCTTTCAAAACCCTGGTGCTCAGCACCAGCGCAGCCATGGCCCATCCCTAACGAGAGATGACTCACGCACAAGAGCAAGAACCAACACGACACAAACATGCAGTCCAGGCACCATCCTGTCAGTATTTCCACTGAGTCAAATCAGCACTGTTAATGTTGAAGAATCATAATCTTGGAGTATCTCTGATTTATCTGAGTCTTTAACCATGTATGCTAGGGAAGCCCTGCTCCTTGCAGGTGCTCGGGGTAAGCCATTACGAGTTTGTATAAACTGCTAGGCTTGTAGGATACTAAGGTTCAGGAGTGGCTGAAATTATCTCACTGCAGAAGTTGTCATGAAAAGGCACCCCACAAAATTTCATTTTTGCAACAAGAAAATTCAAAGAGATTTTGAAAAGGTAAAAATCTAAATAAAAATAGGTTATACCCTTTTCCTACAACCAGCTGTAAAAATGATGTTTTTTAAAATGATGGAGATTTCCCCTTTCTCCCATTTCCTCATTTTCCCTTTTTGCTGTTATGGAAAATGGAAGAAAGGTGGTTTGTTAGCAGCTCTTTTTAAAAGACTGAATAAGATAACACCTTTCCCAGTACTTGTTCATACTTTTCAAAGTATTTTTCCATTTAAAACAAAACTGAGTGGCTTCTTTCTTTTTCTCCCCTCCGCAATTTCTCCCCATCCTTTCGTTTCCTCTTCCACAAGTGTTTGTTTTTGTCCAGAACACAGTAATTTAAAGCCTGTCGTGAGACAGTTTTAGATGAGTGAATGTCTCGCTGTTGAACTCCTGGTTCGGATTTGTAACCTAACACTTTCTGCCTCTCTGCAAGGGTGGTGAAAACTGATTTTGTGAAATTCCACAGATCCATAGGATTTGTACATGACAAATGCACCACTTACCCAAAAGTCTACAAATTTTTACTTAATTTTATAACTTACAATTACTTCCAATAGCTCAATTCCTTAGAATGTTTTTCCCACCTATCTGAAATATTGTTTCCTCCTTGTGGTTAGTAGAGTGGCTAATTTTCACTAAGGAAAAATTTCTGCTTTAATTTTCTAACTTATCAGAAATTCCAATGGTTTTCTTTTGTCGCTTTTGATGAGTAAGTCAGCTACAGTCTTTTGCTACATTTGTCATTTTTAGAGACTTTTTCAGTGTACTCATGAAACATCATTTGAGCCATATTCTCATCTGGAATAAACAGATGCATTTCTGTTCTTTCAACAGGACTGAATTACACAACCCTTGGTTTATAATTCAGTGCCATATGGCATCGGTGACTGTCAAAGTGGGTTTTTCTGCTATCAGATACGGTATCTGACAACTAGGCTCTCTATAACACTGAAACAGCCCCTGCCCCACAGTGTAATGCACACACATAATAATTCATTACTTGAATAAAAAGCTGCTTCTTACCTCATCTGGGACTTGTGATGTCAAACACGGCTTCACTGCAGCCAAAAAAGCCAAAAGGAATAAAACAACTGGATTTTTTTCCATTGTGAAGAATTTGATTTTTTTTTTTCCTTCAGAGCCTTCCAGACATGAGAACTAAAATTCTAACAAAAAAGGATTATTTGCTAGAGTTGCTATTTCTTCTGCATTCTTAGGCAAATAGTTTAACAGGACTCTTGTCTTCCTGAAGGAAAAGGAGTGAAGGATACAGCATGTGAGGCTTTTCTGCAGGCAGGAAAAATTCCAAAATGCAGCAGGGTCTTTGCTGAAAGTTTTCGCTGCAAGGCTGAATAAATCCTTCCGAACTGAATGACAGGATATCCTGACTGGGCTCTGTTCATTTATCCCTCTCTCTGAAGCTGTTGACAGTACAAAACTAAGGACACTGAACTGTTATGACAGAAGATGTTTTCTTCTTTTAGGTGGGCACGGACAAGGAATGGGAGCAACTGCTGCACTTGTTATCGTTACATTTGTTCAACTGATCTAAGGCAGAGCAAAGGATCCCTGGAAGTTTTCTTATCAGCCCTAATAATGTAAGGGTGGGTTCCCTGAATGAGGTTCTGGGGGAAATACTACTGACTTTATCTCAGCAGGCCAAAAGAACATCTTCCAGCTTTGGTTAGCTGGATAAAAAGGGAGAATTTTTTTTTCTTTTTACTACTTTTGTTAAATCATTTTGACTCATTGCCTGGAGCTAAGCAGAGGAAAATTAACTTAGCTCTGTTAATTGCAAATGATTAGGAGGGATGAGTAGACAGACATTTTGATTTGCCAAAAGCAAGACTGTTTCTCTCTCTTCTCAGAGTTGTTCTGCTCTTTCCTAGTGCTGCTGCTGCTCTGGTCAGTCTTGTAAGGGCAGCCTCTCTCATGTCTTAAATACCTAATAATTTGGCTGCCTCCAGTTTGCCAGCTTTGCTTTGTGCCCCTGACATAATTTTTTCAGTCATTTGAAGGCACTCTGTAAGGGTGCCTTCATACAAAGTTCTGCTTTGAAGCTAGGTTAAGTTTTTTGAAGAGTCCACAGTGCCTGTAAACCTAGTGCTTCCTCCCAAATTCCTATTCATAGTCATGGCTAGATGCTGCACTCACCTTTAGACCACAAATGTAACGTTTGATGCAGTTGTAAACCATTATCTTCAACTCTGTGTTGTTTTCCTAAAGAACTCAGTGGTGATACGCATGTAATACACAAATTAATCTACTTTTGTTATATGCTTTGACTGAATACTACAAATTTGCTGGTAGGAGACGGCAGGGCAAGATGTTTCCTGCATGCTCATCGGATCCTGTTCCTTTCTGCTATACAATGAGGAAAGTAAATAATTTCTTGTTTATGCAGACAAGATAGCAGCCGGGGGTTTTGATGTACATGCTGACAGCACATTTGGCCCTGAGAAATGCCATTTCTCTTTTCTGAGGTCAAGGCCTTTCATGTCACTTTGGTTTTGCATACAATGTACAATCTGGCCTGGAGCAAGGAATGACTCAGGTTTTTCTCCGAAAGAGCCGAATTCTGGAAGATCTTCTCTGCTGTGTGATGATTGCCGATGGCTGTGTTTCATCCTCTGTGGGTTGTTCGGGAGCAAAACTTCTCCTTCTCCTTCACCTCCTCCTGCCTTGTTGGAGCATGGGCAGGGTGGCTGGCCGGGCAGGGTCTGCACCACCTGGGCAAAACGCGTTTGCCTGGGCCCTGCGTGATGGCAGGAGCTGACAGCTTCTGCAGCAACTTGAGGTCAGCTGGGTTTCTTGCCTGTTGCCACTTCAGACAGCGCAGCGATGAAAGGAGCTGTAAATCAAGCATGTCCCTTTCCTGTCCTGTAGATTGAGATAAAAAGCAACATGCATCAGCTCTCTTGTTATCTGCTCTTACCTCCCGTATAGGCATTTGTGTGAAGTAAACTCTTTTTCCCTTTCCTTCCTCTCCCTTAGTGTCAGCACGGCCTCCCCGCTAACTGCCATGACGACCGCTCGCCTTGCTCAGGAGGAGGCTGCCTCGGTGGCGTAGTCTGTGCCTGAGGTACCGGGCAGCCACTGGCTCCATCGCTGTTGTCCGTGCTGGTGGGCCGTTAGCATGAGATGAAAGCCCTGTCTTGCCAGGGTTCACCCTTTGCTTTTTGAAATGTGATGGTTGTGGTTCCTGCAAGCTGAAACCTGGGTCCCTCCTCCCCTTCCCTGCTGCTGCCCAGGCCACTGAGTGCAGAGGGATCTGCACACCTCTGAGATCCCCCACGGAGCTTTCTGCTGTCAGTGTGCCACCCTGCGCATCGCCGCGACTGCGCTGACTTTTGCCTTGGCCATCCTCCAGCTCCTGCCCTTGATGTTTTTGTATACTGTCCTGGCTGTCCAGCTTGTGTATTTCTGGGGCTGTCCTCCTCCAGGGTTGTGGTGGCAAGCTATCACATTCTCATCACCTTGCTGCTTATACAGCTCTGCTGAGACTTTCATGCTCTGGCATTTCCTACTCTAACTTTTTCCTGGCTTTAGCGGGATATTTTACTTCAACTTTGTGCTGTGCTGCCTCCTGCGTCCAGCTGAAGTGATGGACAGGTTTTGGATCTCTTTGATTCCTGCAAAAAGGTGAAAATTTTGAAAGCCTTAGACGGCAAATATCAAAATACAAATGTGTCTGTGGAGTTGGTCCCTTTGGATTTTTTTTTTTTTTTTTTTTTTTTACTGTTAGTGCAGGGGAAGGAAGTGAGAGCAAGGAATGCGGGAGTGACAGTGACCGTGAGCACAGATACACTTGAAAGCTGGGACCAGTTTGACGTGGAGGGGCCCAGCCAAGCCTTCCTGGGAATATCCCAGCTGCTCAGATGCTCCCTGTTTCAGCTGCTTGTCACCCTTGTACCTCTGAAAACTTTCAGGTTGCAAGGAGCCAGGTGAAAAAGATTAGTAAGAGTCATTGTGTGTGCTGTAATACTGCAAATAGCGTGTGCTGAGGCATACACTCGTGTGTGTCACAGCCTTCCTCTGCTCTGCTGTTGCATTCCTGGACTGGATGCTCCTACTTTAAGTAGATGTGAGCTGGCTGCCTTTTTACTTTCTTCATCCACCTACTGCCTCTCTCCAAGTTGCTCCTTCTGTTTCTGTGCTGAAAATATCAACCAACCAGAGAAAATGAGATGGTTCATTTATGTAGGTGTTTTGGAAAACAATATTTTGTCCTGCAACTTATTTCAGCATTACAATGAACTGGTTGTTCTTTCTCAGAGCCAGGCATCTGGCCCATGAGGTGAAGTGAATAAAAAAGTGAATAAAACCAGTGGAGATACAGACATGATAGTTGCAGCACTTGCCTTCCTATACATGGTTTTGATAATCACTTAATTTCTTGCATTTAAAAAAAATTTTAATTGATTATTGACTACATGACTCGTATTGTGTATTGTTCCCCTGAATTTTTTGAATGTGAAGCTCTCTCAACCAGAGATGGCTGAGCAGGATACAATGAGGTCTCAGAGATTCATATGAAGCTCAGCCATTTCCACAAACAATCATATGACAAAAAAATTTTAGAGGAAGAAATAACAAAGAAACAGGACCATTTTGAAGCAGAGCACCAGAGCACCCATTGCAGCCTGAACATTCACAAGCTCTGCATAATAATAAAAGCTGGTACTGCTTTTCTGGTAGGTCCCACCCTACTTGCAGCTCAGCTCCTCTCCCAGGGATGTAGTTAGTGAGGTCTTAGAGAGTGTCAAGGGTGAGGGCAGTCTTGAGCTAAATTTAATAGTCTTACTTAGTAATTTGAAAGTAAGCAGCAGAAAATAAATGAATTACTGTTTTTTAGTGTATGTGGCTTCTGTTTTGGAGCCGGTCACAGCAGGAAAACTTTCCCGGGGGTGTTTGAATATGGTTGGAGGCTCCACATGTCTGAGGAAAGTCACTTTGCTCTTTGTTTGGAAACTGGCTGAAGCACCTTGCAGAGGGGTATGGAAAGATAAAATGTGTTGAGAAGAAGAAAGCTTCCTACGGGGAGGGAGGCTTTGACTCTGCCAAGAGAAACGTCTGAATGCTAATTGTAGGTGGGAGGAAGGGGGGCACAAACCATCAAGTTGCCTAGGAGGAGGCTTGGGGAAAGACAAGGGTGGAATATTTGGGAAATACTGCCTTTGATTAACACAGACTTAATTGGAACATAACAAAGAGATGAAAAAAAAGGGTTTGGCAGGTTAAATCTTTCCAGTGCCATACATCTGAAGAAGCCAATGGTGGCCTACAGAGAGTCTGAATGGGCAATGTGGAAGATTCTAGGGGTGTGTAATTTTATCTGCGGGGTTATGACAGCCATCATTTTGAAACATGGTGACTATCAGAACTAATTAATTCTCCAAGCCCATAGGATGCATTAAGATAGAGCTGCAGCTGGTATGCTGAGGAATGCCGTGCGCCCGGCAGAGGCCATCGCTTTTATCAATGTTAATGAGGGAGAAGGCACAGACAGCTGATCTAAACCCGAATGCGTTCACGATGCATACAGCTGATGGCAATGCAGGCTGCCAGTCAAGGGGTGGTCTTAGCCATAGATTAGATCCTCATAGTGGCCTCTTCAGCTTTCTTTCTTTCTTTCTTTCCTCTCTCTTTTTTTTTTTTTTTGTTCTCAAAAGAGTCTTTCAGCTGGTGAAATTGTAAACAAAAGGCATTCTAGCTGAGGCCGTGGCGGAGAGGGCTTTACTAGGGAGAGATGAGGAGAGTAGCGTACATAGTGCTAACTTGGACAATGTTATTTACTACAGATTTTAAAGGGGTGCTAGGTGGGGGAGCTGTAAGACTGAGCTTATAATCAGTTCTAAAGGGAACGCCCAGCTCTAAAGGGAACGATCGCAAAATCAGGGGCTGCTACCATTTCATGCTATAACAACATGTTGCTTTAAAAAATGAAAGTCGTGCTCAAGCCATAGGTAAGGCCCCATGCCCTATAGGTCCAGCAGGATATAGGACTTATTTATAAGTCCCTAATTTGTGAGAAGCATTGAGACTTCTCACATGGTCAGCTGTGAGACATTCAGGCCAAGATGTACAGGGGGATGAAGCTACAGGGCTCCTGGGTGGCAATGCCATGGGGTTGAAGGGAAGGACTTAGTAACCCAAACTTGAAGTGCAGGTGACGTAGAGGAAGATTAAAGCCATCTTTGTGTCCCTGTCTCTGGTCTGCATCTCCTGAATTGTGGTTGTTGGTAGACCATGCATAGACTCTGGTTCCACCTTTCTGCCAGCTAACAGCATGATAAACACAGAAGGTACTGCCCTGGTACAAAATCTTGATTTTTTTTTTTTTTTAATACTGTGGCTCCTGCTAGCAATATAACATTTGTCAGAATCATTAAATCTCATATTTAATGGAGTATAGATATAACACATATTTCTTACACAAATTTGGAATAAAACAAATCCCCGTCATGAGCTAATGAATAAATACACCAAAATAAACTTGTAGTTTGAATTAACATCTGCCTGTTTGTGTAATATCAGCATTTAAGAAGCTTCAGCTTTAGAATGCAATCAAAGGATATTGGAAACCGGGAAAAATAATGGGCTTACACAAGATGAGAGGGTGGCTCGAATGGAGCTTGAAGGCAATTCTCAAGTAAACCTATTTTGCAGTTTGTAAACATCCAGGCAGGAAGGAGCCTGGGGTTGTTTGTATGTATGTCTTGTACGTCTGCAGTTCTGTTAAGGTTGCAGCATGTAAGGCCAAAATACCAGGAAATCCCTGAGAGTCCAGGATTTGGGATGGACAGAGGGATGTAGAGTGTGGATTTCTGGTGCTGTAAATGTTACATTGATTTCTCCAGCCTCATGGTAGAGGAGCAACACACAATTTCAGATCTTAGCAGCTGGCTGGGGGAGAACTGGGGACGTTTGGAAACCCCAGGCACCATAAGGTAAGGGAGCTTGTGCAGCTGGGGGAAGGAGCAGAGGTGTTATTGCTGCGTTGTTATTACCTGCTGACTTCCTTCCTTGCTCTAGACAATGCAGAGAGTTCGCTGCAATTTTGGCTTAGGTAGAGCTTGCATGCTTTCATAGTAATGCTTTTGTTTTGACTAGTCAGACTTAAAGTTAGCTTAATATAGTTAATAATCTACTAGTAATAGAACTGAATTGCTGATAATGATGTGGAGCAATCAACCTTTGCTCAGTTGTTTTTTTTTCTTCCTTTTAAACGCAGCCTTTATAACATTCTCCAAGTGCGCGTGTTCACGGCTATAGTGAATTGATTTCAGCCAATTATCTTGTCTGGGAAAAGACGTCTCAAAATTTGTTTGAGAAAGAAAATCATGGAGAAGACAAGCTAGGGCAATTTCCACAAATAGAATAACGCAATGTTGTCTTTCATTGTCTTCATCCTTACGATATATAAACTTGCAATGGTTTACATCAGGCTCCAGGGATCTGTTATGATGGGTGATGCAGTGTGGGTATGCAGCATGGTAATCCCCAAGCCATGAGCCAAGGGCAACAAGTTGCCCACGGGTGCATCTGGACATTTTTGGGAAGTGCTGAGCGCAGGGCTGCCAGGCGTGCGTCCGCTGGCTGCGGGCCATCAAAGGTTGCAAAAGGCTGCCTGAAAGAAACAGAGCTGGACGGGGGATAAGGAAGCTCAGGTGGCGATTCTGGCTCCATGGCTTAAGGATGCGAGAGCGAAGCCGCTCTCCTTTCTGCCTTGGCTATGGCTGTCTTCCCTCCTTTCTGCCTTGCTATAGTTTATCTGCCCTTCGCTACAGGTGCGTGTCAGTGCCTCCAAAAGTGACACCCCGGGCGGGGATGGTTCATGTTCATGCTGAAGAGGAAAATGCAGTTTCTCCACTCACATCCTCTGTCCCTCTTCAGTTCTGTGTGTGTGTGTTGTTTTTTTTTTCTTTCTGAAATCTTTGCTGCTGCAGCCTCTTGGGGAGGGGAGAGACAAGGGTGGGCTTTCTACCTGCCATCTCCAGGGTCCGGCTTGCCCTCTTCTAGGGAAGTTTTGTCATGGGCTGGTGGGGGTGGGTGTCCCCCCTCGGCCTTTTCCTCACCTCTCCACTTCCCCAGCGTTTTCCTTCCCAGGACACCCACCCCCGCTCCCGCCATCCACGGACTCTCTCCGCGGTACCACGGGAGGGCAGCAGAGCCCA
>JAAGAY010133281.1:0-22951 GCA_011801015.1 Ardeotis arabs
CAAAAAAAAAAAAAAAAAAAAAAAACACCACCAAAAAACCCCCTTGTCTGTAAATTCAGGTTGTTTCAGCTACCCTTGTGTGTAGCTAGAGATAAAGGACTGCTGTCTCAGAAGCATGAGCACTAGCTAACTGGCCTTCGACCGTACCGTTAAGTCCTCTCTTCTTGTCAGGCGTGCTCTCTCAGGACGGGACGCTCGTGCCTGCGTTAGCAACACACAGTTGTCATTCTGGCTGTCTCCAGACAGCTCAGGAGCCGCGGAAGTGAAGCTCTGCACAAGAGACAGCACACGCAGGAAAAGGCTGACAAACCAGGATTTTACCTTACTCGTACTGCAAGGTGAACGGTCTCCCTGGAACGAAGGTGATGTGGGACAGACAGCGTGTCCAGGTAGCAATGAGACACTGAAAAACCTTCTTGCCTATCTATTTTGTTTCAGTCTGCTGCTTCCCGAATTACCTGTTCTCTCCCGGCTCATCTGCTGCGCAGGGACGCCCCGGTGACCCGCAGGATTTGCAGGCTTTGTACACAGCCAGCAGCAGGAGCTGAGCAAAGAACGGCACTGCAGGGGTTAAGGCCCTGAAGCTCGCGGCCCCGGGCCAACGCAAACATCACTGGCACGCAGCGCTATAATTAGTGTATATATGCAGCATTTCAGCTGGCGATTAGTTATCCCTCTGGCCCAAGCATTCAGATCTAAGGCAGGGACTCAGGAAAAAGCATTTCAAAGCCGGGGTAGGTAGGGTGGGGAGAAACAGGAGCGACAGATCCAGGGATGGCTGGAACCAGTTTAAGATGAATTCAGACGAAAGTCTGGAATCCTGAAACACCCGACTGAGCTGACTGAGGCGCCCGTACCCACTGGGGTGAGACCTCAGCCCTTGCTTTTCGGGGAAGTGATCCCACAGATGTGGAAGGTCTCTCAGCAGAATGCAGGTACAGGAGCTCACAAGCTCTTTTTTCCCATTATGCTGAAATGATTCAATTCAAGAACTTGGGAACCAGTCCTGCCTGGCTGGTACCAGGCCTCTGTGGTGCAGTATTCTTCTCACCTCCACTTCAGCTGTGTCCTCTTTGAAACAGCACCTTAGGCCTACGGGGAAGGCCCAGGCTTACCAGAGCTGAAGCTTGGCGCCTCTGCCAACAGAGAAGCAGCGATGCCAAGTCAGGACATGAAGGCCCACCTAGAGCAGCCCGTTGGCCTCTACTTTCCATCAATGCCGTTTCCTTTAGGAAAAGTGGGACTCCTTACTGCTCAGCCCCAGGCCGTCAGCTCCAGCACTCCGGCAAAAAGGTTCCATCCTCACCCCAAGCATTTCTGGGATGTTTCCACCCAAACCCAGAGCCTCCTCTGACAGGTGCCACCAGAGCTGTTCAATAGTTTGTGCAGCCGCACCCTAAGAGCTTGCTGCCATAAATAAGGCAACAAAGCACCCCAGCTGCTCAGCCCCGCTTCTGTTCCACCAGCTCCGGTACTCGGAGTTACGACAGACGGGCCTGTGACGCACCACAGCTACCAGCAGGATTTTCATTCAGTGTCAGCGTACCTGCACACATGGACTCCAGGAACCTCAGGAAGACAAATTTGGACAGGTTTAGATGGCTAGAGTCTTTCGGGCATTCCTGCAGCCCTGTGCCAGAGCATTAACAAGATCAGCGCAACTCTGTCCGAATTTAGGGCTGCAAATCCAAGAAAGTGTGGAGTCATGTGGCAAGCTTTCCAGATGTTGAGGCTGCTTCTGCAAAAACCCGTTCTGAATTGCCCAGTTTTTCAAACAATTCACCCTGAAGAGCAATGCTGTCAAGGGATCAACTGAGAAAGCGCTGCACAGACAAAACCAGCTGAGAACTGTGACTGCAGTGGTGGACTCTGGCAACAGGAAAAGCCTGAAAAGGTCTGAAGGTGAAGTAACTTGAAGACACCTCAGTACCTTGTCACCCTGTCAGAGAACTGTTCAGGCTACAGCCATTTAGGAGGAGGAATATCAAGACAGACTGAAGCCTGACTAACAGGCTAATGCAGAGGTGCCTGTTCTTTTGTCTGCACTCCTGCCAGATCCATGCTGCACCTGAAGAAGCAGCTTTTTCCAGTCTGCTGAGAAAGCACGGCACAAAATACGACAGTCGGAAAGCAACACGGTTAAATGGGAGCTGGTGACTGCGCAGACATCTCTGAAGCATCCTCTGTGACGGAACGGTGAGAAGCCGTCAGTAAGTTCAAGGAAGGGTCCAACACAAGCAGTGCTCCTGGGGTCCAACAGCCTGCCAGCTTCTCCAGCGGGAGGCTCTCGGGGCGCAACTCCATGCTCCTCTGCTCATGCGTGTCATCGTTTTAGTCACCAGCGCTACCAAAAAAAAGAGACGCGTGGTAGTTGTGGGTGACTCTCTCCTGAGAGGCACAGAGGCACCCATCTGCCGCCCCGATGTGCTCTCTCGGGAAGTGTGCTGTCTCCCAGGGGCTCGCATCAGGGATGTCACCAAGAGAATACCAAGCCTCACACGGCCCACTGACTACTACCCGCTACTGGTGTTTCATGTGGGGGCCAGTGACACAATGCTGTACAACACCTGATCCTAGATTGATAGAATGGTTTGGGTGGGAAGGGAGGGTTACAGCCCACCCAGCCCAACCCCCCTGCAAGGAGCAGGGACATCTCCAACCAGATCAGGTTGCTCAGAGCCCCGGCCAACCTGGCCTGGGATGTTTCCAGGGATGGGGCATCCACCGCCTCTCTGGGCAACCTGGGACAGTGCCCCATCACCCTCAGTGTAAAAAAATTCTTCCTTATGTCCAGTCTGAATCTCCACTCTTCCAGTTTAAAACCATTTCCCCTTGTCCTGCCACAGCAGGCCTTGGTAAAAGAATGTCTCTGTCCTTATCAGCCCCCTTTCGTTACTGGGAGGCCGCTCTCAGGTCTCCCCAGGCTGAACAGCCCCAGCTCTCCCAGCCTGGCCTCACAGCAGAGCTGCTCCAGCCCTCAGACCATTTCCTTGGCCTCCTCTGGACCTGCCCTAGCAGGTCTGTCTGTTGCACTGGAGACCCCAGAGCCGGACGCAGCGCTGCAGGTGGGGTCTCAGCAGAGCGGAGCAGAGGGGCAGAATCCCCTCCCTCGCCCGCTGCCCACGCTGCTGGGGATGCGGCCCAGGACGCGGTTGGCTGTCTGGGCTGAGTGTGCATTGCCGGCCCGTGTCCAGTTTTCATCCACCAGCACCCCCGAGCCCTTCTCCGCAGGGCTGCTCTCGATCCACCCATCCCCCAGCCCGTACTGACGGCCCAGCCCAGGTCCAGGACCCTGCACTTGGCCTTACTGAGCTTCATGAGCTTCACATCAGCCCACTCAAGCCTGTCCAGGTCCCTCTGGTGGCATCCCTTCCCTCCAGCCAGAGTCAACTGCACCACCAGCTGCGTGTGACGCGCAGACTCGCCGAGGGCGCGCTCAGCCCCGCTCTCTCTGACGTTACTGAAGACACTGTACCGTTCGGACCCCTGAGGGACAGCGCTCATCACTGATCCGCATTTTGACACGGAGCTGTTGCCTGCAACTCTTTGGATGCTGCCTTCCAGCCAATTCCTTGTTCATCCACCCACCCCCTCCCTCTCCAGTTTAGTCACAGGGATGATGCGGAGGACTGTGTCAAAGACCACCCAGAAGTCAACACAGATGATCTTTTGTCAGACATTTGACTTGTCAAGACATTTATGAGGTTACTTTGGTAGAACATCTTGTCAGCCAGGTACGACTGACCGTGCACAAAAGCTCGCTGACTGACACTTAGGCTGTTACTCTTTAATCTGCGCTCTCCCCTTGCATCAACTTCTATCCACTTTGGTTTTTCAAACCATCAACACCACAAGGAAGCTTCCAGTCCAGTCTTTATACTCCGAAATCCAGCCAACAGAGCAGGAGCAAACAGAAGAAAATGGAAGCTGTAAGTCATGGGAGAGGTGTTTTGGTTGCCTTTGGTAGGAATAGAAAACCCTGGAACAATTAAAAGCAGTGATTTTTCTCCTGCATCACAAACAAAAGCAGCGAAGCAGCTGTGCTACGTTGTGAAATGGGGGCAATGATGAGCCACAGTATGCTGTGGCTGAGAGGTCCAGGGATCAGCGGTGGGATGGGGCGATGCATTCCCAGCACGGGTAAGAAAGGACGAATGCCACCATTCAACCTGCTCAGCAGGTCTCGTAACCACTTCCAAAAGGAAATCCAGAGTAACAAACGCGACGGGCTGCGAGGGCAGATGACCAGGGAAAGAGCAAGCTGATCCCAAGAGCCTTCAGCTGTGGAAACACAAGCTGGGAATGACAGGCTTGCCATGAACTTGGAATGGGTGGAAACAGAGAAGAAAGACTCTTCGCGCTAACAGGCAATATTAGTACAAAAGGAAGTAAACATAAATTAATCAAAGTTAAACTGCAAATACAAGTTTTTAACCTACAACAGAAGGGTTCTTTTGAGTGTTTGAAACAAAATACAGAAACTTAATTTTAAAAACATCTCCAAGCTGAGAAGCAACCTACAGCTGCAGACAACTCAGAATTCCCTACTGAAGTTCCTGAGATCACTCTTCCTGTACTTGGATTTCTAAACTAAACCGGTTATCTTCTCCAGATCTGTGCTGCGTACCAGCTACGCGTAACAAGCGCTCCAGTAGCCCCTTGCATACTTACAATAATTAGCACGAGCTAATTCTGTTCTGCTCATTAGCTAGACAGGAAGATTACTAAATAAGTGCATTTAACCCCTGCAGACGTCACTGAAGCTTTGAGTCCTCCGCAGTCCCCCCTCCCACTCTCCTTTCAGGCAGGCACATGCTCCGTGGCACGGCCGCAGTACGAGGGACGAGGGCTCGGTTCATCTCAGCAACGCGCCTGAGGCGCTGCCGACCAGAGCCGCTCTCACTCCAGCCGGCTGCGACGCCTGCAGCCTGACCTGCTCTTCCTGGTCCGGCACACGAGGAAGGTCAGCGAGGGCAACTGACCCACAATAAAACTGTGGGGTCCAAACCACGGCATCAGAAGGAACGCGATGCGAGCGCATCAGAAGGAACGCGATGCGAGCGCTCACGCCAAGAAGGCCCCGCTGGTTCAGTTCTGGGCTCCTGAGCCCAAGCTCAGCATGCAGGTCCTCAGCAGGAAGCCCCCCTCAGCACCACCCGAGCCCCCTCCGTGTTGTTAACGCAGCAGCACGCGAGGGCTCTGCTGGAACACTGTGAAGAGACGCCCTCCTCCCTGCCAACCGTTTATGGCCCACCTCTGAAGAAACGTGCTATCCCAGCCCCCAGAAGGTGCCGGAGGATCTTGACCCGAGCGTTCCTGAGGTGCCCACAGTGTAAGACCGGAGAGCAAGCAGCAACCCCTCTTCAGGCTCGGGCCCTGCTCCTCCGGGCGGGTGAGGCTGGACTGGTGCCGGGCTCGGCTGAGGGGCTGCCAGCCCCTTGAACACACACACAGATGCACGTTAGCTTTCTTTGCGCTTTTATCCAAACTACAAGTACATCACAGAGATCTGTGCCCACCCTGGAGCGTTCTTTACACATGGCTAAAAAAAACCAGACAGGTAGAGGGGGCAGGGGCGAAGTCTTTCAAGTAGAGTTCATGCTGATAGGTCACTGTTATCAAATCTCTCCTGGTCGTACACCTCTGCTACCACCTTTCTTCCCGCAAACCAGCGCCCGTTCAGAGCCTGAATGGCTTTGTGAGTCTCTGAGGCCATGGAGAACTCCACAAAGATCTTGACAATGATCTCGGCATCCTCCTCTTCTCCTTGCTTCTCCTGGTAGATGATGACCCTATTTACAGCCCCAAATTTGCCGCATTCTTCTGTCACTTCTCCCTCTAGGTCATCATCAATGTCCTTTGGATCCACCATGTTGCGAAGCACCATCACAGTGGACTGCGGAGAAAAGGGACAGGGTAACAATTAATACACCTGGGACACACCGAGTTCCATTCGCAAAGCCACGTCAGACCGCGCCGCGTGCCTGAGCGCCACCAGACCTTCCAGTCTGCGCCACTACAAGCATATTCCACAAAACCAATAGTGTCCCAAGTTCTCAGGGATAAATCAGTAATTTTCTTCCCAGGCATCCAAAGCACGAGCAGATCTCACTCGCTGCCAGCTCTGTTGTGGCTGGCCTCAGTCAGGAAAGCTGGGTGCCATCTCCTGGGCTGCTCCTAAATGAGACAGAAGGAGTAACCAGGTCTCTTCCACCTCCGACAGCTGATGGTTCACCAGGTACTTCCATTCCAGCGAACAACAATGTGGGAGTCAGAGCGCCTGCGACGAACCTCGTGTATCCCCACCAGGCCCCGAGCACCGCTCTGCATCACTGAATGGCGCTGGAAGGGACCTCTGGAGGTCACCTGGTTTGAGCTCCCCTGCTGAAGCAGGGCCACCTAAGTTGCCCAGGACCACGTCCAGACGACTTTTGAGTATCTGCAGGGACAAAGGCTCCTGTGCCTCTGTGTTCATGCATTACAGCCAGCTCTCCCACATCCCCTCCTCCCAGCTGTGGCCCTGCCCAACATCACGGGCTAGCAAGACGTGCCATTTCAGCCCGCTGTCATTTTAAAATACTGGCTGCAGTTCTTGTTCCCACAGCCGCGTCACTGCCTTGAGCAGCCTACTAGAACAGCAGCAAAACCGGGAGGGTACTTGCAGGCTGAGAACGCCACGCAGCTTTGAGAATGGTGTAGTTTAAGACTCTTTTGACAGTGCTAAACTTTTTCAAGCAAGTCTGCCAAATGAGCTGGATTCTTTGGGAAAGGTACTTGCGATAGAAGAAAATGGTCTGCTAAGTCAGAGCTCAAAGATGTGCTTAAAATTATGCACCCTTTAAAAGCAGCGGAGCACGCTGAGCGGCTAACTCGTTGGTGTCCCCCCTCACGAAACGCACGTCAGCATTATCCCCGTTTTGCAAACAGGGAAGAAGCATTGTTGGTTCTGTGTCACAGCTCAGGAAACCTCTGGGTCAGACTGGAAACTCTACCGTGCAGAGGAACAAACCTGTGGTCGTGCCAAAAGAGACGCCTGATGAGATGATCGGTACAGCCCTTTCCAAGACCAAAAACCCCTATGAATCTACTGTTCTGTTCAGTGCTCTGACTTTTTAAATCATTCATTCTTGCCCTCTTTCTCATTGTAACTGCTGTGAAATTTTGTTTTACAAACACCTCGGAGCTTCATCCTACAGTAGGAGGCTGTGGGGAAAGGGTGGACTCCATAGTTTGGAACAGATTACCCCTCACCACCTGCCAGTCTCACTTCTTTAATTACAAGTCAAAAGGCAACATGGTTTGCTTAACGACGCTAAGTAAAAACACAGTTTAATCGGAGACACCTCCCAGCCAAGCTGCCTCTGGCCTGGTGACTGGTCTGAACCCCCAGGGAAACTCTGAGATCCTGAAGGCAGAATAAGAGCCGCTACAAGCAGAAACAAACAGGCAGCCTTTGCAGTCCCGCAGAGCTCTGCGGGGTACCTACAACACGTGCTGCAGGAAGCCTGTACCGCACACAAACTGCACAGCTACAGCGGGTTAAGACAGACCTACACCTGGTAGTCTCCTGTGCTGACAGCCGGAGCCAGCCCAGGGCAGCCGCACTGCACTCACCTCCTGCTTACGGAGCAACTTCTGCATCACCATATGACGGGCGCTGCTGCCAGAGATGCTCATGTGCTCCTGTTCACTCAGCATCTCTGGCCTCTCCGACTCCTGGAACACCTCCTCTTCCTCCTTCTCCTTTTTGACCTCCATCAGGCCCAGTGCCGGGGGACTAGCCAGGATAGGGTTCACAACTCCCACTTGGGGAATGGTGACAGGAATGGGAGGTCGGGCAGGGGTTACACCTGTAAGGGTACAAACGCTGTAGCATAAAGAACAGAACTGATGTTCTGCAACGTTTGGGTACACCCCAGCCAGCGACAAAGAGGATCACAGAACCCAGCCGGTTTTATTTGCTCTGCACCGACAAGGACCAGGGAGCCAGGAGCAGGCACTTGGCAGAACAGGACATAAGCACTCGATACGTGCATCACGCACTCGCCCAGAAGGGAGTTAGAGTGCAGGATTTTGCACGGAGTAACAAGTACCCAGATTTTCACTCAGAGTAGCATGCATTCCTGCTGTGAAGTTCATGTCCCTGTCATATCTATTATATACCAAAATAAACTCCTGCTATGTTGCACAAATTAAAAAAATCAAACTCTTGACCAAGCAGTGCAGGGAGGATTTCTGCCTCACGTTCTCCTTAGTTGTGAGCTCAGGTGTAGAGAATCGTGCGTTGTAACAGGTACACAAGTGAGGAAATGAAGAGTAAACACACCTGTAATGACTCCTGGTGCCTGTGCTGCCATTACAGCCTGTGGCAACGCCCCCAAGGGCTGGGCCAGAGTCAGCGCTGGAGACACCAGCCCAGGGGTTGCCAAGGTGCCAAGGACTGCAGCTCCTGCCACTGCTTCCTGCGAGAGAGAGAGAAAAAAAAAAAAGCATTACTTCTGCATCAGGAAGCCATACTGCGGGTGCATTCAGCTGAGGCTCAGCTTTTTCACACCTAAGAAATACCAGACATATAGATTCTGAGCATGACAGCTCTCCTGCACTGCTATAACAGAAAGGAAGTACGCCACCCAGTCCACCACAGAAGTGTAGAAACTATGAGACACCGAGTCTTGGAATAAAAACGTTCTCTTGCGACTCAGATTTCACCCAGCCTCTCAAGCTGCCAGGCCAGTTACTGAATGAAAGACACCAAGGGACTCAATACAGTGTTTGAAAGGTGCAGGCAATTCTACAGCAAGAGGAATCTCTACTTGTCTCCATCTTCCACACAAATAAGGCTTCTTCCTGATGCTAAGGAATGTGATCCATTTTAAAAGGTTGGTGGGAGCTCCCATCCCACCCCCTCTGCTGACAGCACCAGGGCTCTGGAGCCACGTGACAAAGCAGGGGAGGGAACTCTTCCAGCTCAGGTTTTTCCTAAGGGATTGGTGGAAGGCTAATTCTTGTCTGATTCAAGAGACAGCACAGTCAAAACACTGCTGCAAGCACCAGGGACAGGGCAAGGGAGAGCACAATACTGCTAATTTCAGAAGTTGCACGCTTTTAGGTAAGTTGAAACCCAAAATCTTATCTCTTTGGTCTTCATCCTTTAGATGCAGACAGCAACACAGCACTGAAACTGGCCTTTGCAATCACAGTGACCACAAAGAATTATCAGGTTAGTAAATTCCCCAGTGAGACAATCATGTAACTTTTGCAACCACCGTTTTTACTGGTAAGACTCTACTGAACTTCACTGCTTTTGACGACCAGAAACGTTCTTCAAACTTCCAGCCTTGCTAACTGAAACACTTTATAACCGCTTCCTTTTGTCCGTGTTGTCTGCAACTCTTCTCTCATCCTCAAGCAAAAATCTGATGCACTTCTCAGCATTTTTCTACAGTTATGCCAAGCCAAACTCTTCTAGTTTCTTCCTGTAGGTCAGGCTTTCCAGTTCTCCCAATAACTGCAGTACATCACCGCTCCTCCTATGATCCAAACAAACGCCCTGACACTAGGTGACCAGAATTCAAACAACATTTGAGATGAACATCTAGTTAAATGATAAAACACTTCCATAAACTACATGCCTAAAAATACACCCTACAATCACAATTTTTTGTTGTTGCTTTCTAGGCTACTATACTCACGACTTAGTTACCCAGATCCTTCTCCTCCTTGTTTTCATGGCTGTCACTGTGGAGCAAAAAATTCTAAGGTTCCGTTCCTCAAATACAGTAGCTGGCACTCTGCTACTAGTGCTGCACCTATTTTGTACTCCAATCTGCTGCAATATTCCAGCTCTCCTCTACATTAATAACGCATCTCGTCTCTGTGTTGCAAACTCTTCTCCTAATGCTAGAATAAGGCCACTAATATTTTTCCTGGAGATAAAGCAAGACCTATCCATAAGTAATTTCAGCAGCAGAGTGAAGGGTCAGCAATTTCCAGCACAGCTCATTTCCGTCTCTTCTCACTCGCCTGTGCATCCCAAAATTCACTGTACTAGTGTTGGTCTTGTCCAACAGCTTCTCGCAGGGGCCTCCACCAACTCCTGAATTGGTGACAGGATGTGCTTTCATTTTTTTTCTCCTAACAAAGTACGAGAGTAGTCTGATCAAAGAAAGTTATGTTCATCACCAGGGGTATTTCCCTAGAACACCCAAACACTTCTGCATACCTGCTTCTTTTGAAAATTTTGTCTTGCCTTTAAAGCTTGCTTTCAGTCTTTCCTTACCAATCTCTCCTGGCAGCGAGAGCAAAGCGTGCAGATACCAGCTTTCCATGCTACCTTACATACAAGTTTGCCATCCTTCAGCCATGCAGCAATAGCCCTGACGTGAAAGACCTATCACTAAAAAACCCAAAAACCCACCACAACCAAACCCCAGAACTATGAAGTGTGCATCTGCGCATGACAAAGTCCGAGCTTTGCACCCACCCAGGATGCAGCAATCCCACGTGCATCGTTAGCCACTCTGCCTTATGATTCTAATGAAGGGGAAAAATACACGTTGTAAGCATTCAGTGCTGTAACAAGACCATCATCATTTTTCCTACGCTGGTCCCCCACTTTTTACTTAAATGGCTAAAGAAACTTTTCCTGATAGCTTTCATGCCTGAACCTTCTTTGGCAAGACTGACTCTTTCGCTGTGACTGTCAAGACACTGACTCGTTGCTACTCAGCACCTCTCTGCGTGGCCTCATGAAGAGCAGAGACACCTCCTCCTTTTTGGCTGGCATGCTAATTCCAGACTGAAGTCGCAGTTCTGATTGCAGATCCAAAGTTCTACCTGTGACTTAAGTTTCTCTCTCATTTAGCTCCAGGGAGTTTACTGACTAGCTTGTGTTTATAAAAATCCATACGGACCACAGCTCCATATGCTCTTATTTAAGATAAGCCATTCCATACACGAACCCGGCTGCGAGCCATGCTCAGAGGTACTGCCTTGCGTAACTGTTCTCGCTCTTTTCCCCAGTCATCTACAACTCCCCACACGGCAAATCAGACAGGTTACCTGGGTCTGTCCCGTGTCTAAGTAAAGGCAGTAAGACTGCTGAGTATCTCTGAGGTCTTTCAGAACCTTTTTTCTAGATATGGAATTTTAAATTTTCCTCACAGTAACAAATCTTGCAGTATTGCGCAGAAAGCAGCAGTAAGATTTCTCCATGTCTGTAACAGACCTCTATCATTTCACTTAAGAGAAGAGTTAATAGTTCTTTCCCAAGGCGACTTTGATCCGAATAATTTTCCTAGCCATGCCCCAGCTTCCTTCCTTAGTGGATGGCAGAGGTTCCCCGGCTGGTGGACTTTTTACTGGGGACATGCAAACCACCTGAGAGTTTCACACGGGCTGTAGCTTCTCTGACTTCTGCCTTTACCTTGTGATTCAGAGCAAGAAAGAGCTGTTTACAAAATGAAGTCCAGTCAGTTGATTAGCAACACACATGGGCTGCACACCTCAGCAATTTTTTTTGCTTGAGTGCATCCAACAGCCCAACAGTGCTGGAAGGTGTTTCATGGCCCATAGCGATGAAGGGAGAGATTCTGCCGCTCAAGGCAAGGAAGACAGGAGACAGACACCGATACAGGGGCTTGCTTCGAAAGGCAATCCTTCTCCATCAGTCCCTACTGGTAATAGCCAGAAGCTTCTGTTACTTCAAGCAAACTAAATTTGAGAACCCCTAGACTCCTGCTCAATTGCTGTATTTCCTCATTCCTGAAAAGCCCAAAGCCGTTACAGTCACCTTCCACCTTACTACACAGGCAGAGTCAGTGTTGCTCGTGCAAATATTACTGCCCTCATTAGTCCGCCCCCTTTCATGTACGCTCACGCATTCTTTCAGCCTTTGCTCTAACAATTTCCCTGATCATTGCTTTGCTTATCCAGACAAGGAATCCCCTCCAATCTTTCCCCAGCATTTCCTTAAATAAAGCTCTGATCAGCGGTGCCAGACGCCATTCCAAAATGCCAGCGGATCAGACCCTCGCAAGCATTGAGGGCAAGCTTCTACGCGTGAAGTCCAGGGAACACAGCACGACCCGGGCCAAGGGCTTTCGTTCTACCCAGCGAATACAGCTGGCTGGCACAGTCTGCGTGCTCCTTCCTAGCAGGGTCACACAGCCATCCCCTCGGCCGAGCCGTACCAGCCTCTGCCTCACCTGTGCGGTGATCTTCGCTGTGGCAGCTGCCGCAGCAACGGCTGCTGCTGGAGGTAATCCCCCGGGCGTGGCAGGTGTCAGGAGAGGCATCGGAGGAGTCACAGCTTTACCAACGCGGAGATACTGACCCCCAAGGTCAAAGAGGTTCATAGAGGAAACAGCGTCTTGAGAAGACTGTGCTTTCTCGTATTCTGCAGTGAGAAAGAGGAACACTTAAAAATGATCCTTTTTACTCCTAAACTCAGCCGCTCTCTCACTGCACAACTGTGATTTGTATTTGTAAATGTAAAAACAACCACTTAGAGCTCCAGTGAGAAGACCCTCGGTGTTAACCTCGCTCATCTCACCCCTCTGACTACACAAGCGTTATTGAGAACGGTCAGCATAGCGAGATCTCTCAACCTGCGTAACAGTGAGTCAAAATATCTGGCTATTAAGTCTATTTCTAAGTTATAATCATAGAACAGTTTTGGTTGGAAGGGAGCGTTACAGCCCATCCAGCCCAACCCCCTGCCAGGAGCAGGGACATCTCCAACCGGATCAGGTTGCTCAGAGCCCCGTCCAGCCTGGCCTGGAATGTTTCCAGGGATGGGGCATCCACCACCTCTCTGGGCACCCTGGGACAGTGCTCCACCACCCTCAGTGTAAAAATTTTTTTCCTCATATCTAATCTGAATCTACCTCCCTCTATTTTAAACCATTACCCCTCAGCCTAGTTCAGGCACAGATCTGCTCCAAATTTATTTCTATCCCATTGTTTAATGTAATTCTTCTGCTAGACTAAAGAAAACAGAAGAGGATGCTCCCCATGACCTTCCCTTCCCCACGACAAATACCAGACAGCCTTTTTACCAATGAAACCATAGCCTTTGTGTTTTCCGGTCGTGGGATCCCTGGCTAGCGTGCAGGATTTAATCTTCCCAAAGGCCTCAAACACACTCTTGATGTCATCATCTGACAGGTCCTGATGAACAGACGCCACGTAGATGCGGTTGAAAGCCCGTGCCTCTTCTGCTAGCTGGTCTATAATTGGTTGCGCCTGACCTATATTACTAGGCCTCCCGACCTGCAGAGAACAGCGAACAGCCCGTTCAGCATTCTGCAGAGCAGCAGCACGACTCACCAGAGGTACAGCAGACAAGCACTCAGCCACCTGCCTGCCTCTGCAAACCAAATAATGCCTCAGAAGGCCGTAATTAGCAAAGGTCAATAGCTGATTCAGCTCTGGGAGACAACCTGCACTACAGGGGACTCTGGAAGTAGCGAGAGCCTGGACAGACCCTGCTCTCTCCACCAGTATTTCCCCCGTTTATGTTCCCTGACCTGCCAGAGACCAACTTCCAGGAACTGAAAACAATTCCAAAAGCAAAACACAGTGCTTCTATATCCTCCTTCCAAAGGCTCCTAAAACCCCCTTGGAAATGAGACACTGCAGATACGCAGAATGTATCAGGGATATAAATGCATGCTATAAAACACGTTGCAGAAAATGCTAGTTTCTCCCTGAATTTCAATCCCCAAAGTTTCATCTTTGTAAGATCCCTTCTTGCTGCCTGAAAAGACACAGCTACAATTCTTTGCTCCTTTCTGTTTGTACTGAATGCCTCCTTTTTGTATGGCAAGGGTGGACCACTACCTAAGTCCACCTCGCTATTGACGTGGACAACAAAAATCCGATGCTGCTTATCTGCCATCCACACAGGTACAAAATAAGAATAAGGCGTTAAAATATCAGGAATCACCTTTGTTTTGTCCTCAAGAGGCTTCCATTTTTATGTGTGGACAGAAAAAAAACTGAGCTAGCTTACCAGAACAAGTTTCTAGGTTTTATCGGCACGCTAAGGGTTTCTCCTCAGGGAGAAAGGGAACAAGAGCCACTACAGACCCCACAGATTGAATATTAACATCTACCAGGCAACAGACTCCAGGTTATCTTCCACATTACAGTGCTGCAGGAAGCATTTCTAGGCACAAAAATCATTACTCACAGTAAAGAGAACTAAGAATTTTGAGAGCATGCCTACTACTCACCTTTATATTTCTTCCTCCCAGCATGACAGAATTCATCTGCTCCAAGGCCAGCTGGGCAGCTTCAGGTACCTCATATTCCACAAAAGCAAAACCCTAGGACAGAGGGATACGCTTGTTGAATCGTACCAGCTGCTCCTTATCCTGAATCTAGTGCCAAGCTGATGCAGCCAAGCCTTCCCGCGTAACAGATGCCCGCTATCGTGGCCTGAGCTGGTTCCTTAAAGCAGCTTTCTATTAAAGCAGAAAACTGCACGCAGCAGCATTGACACAAGGCAATCTGCTTCCAGAGCCTCGTACTCGGAGGCCTAATAGAAAAAGGCCGCCACACAGAGGACTGCTAGCTGTTTGGCATCTTTCCTGCACACCGCCCCACGCACATCTGGTTCCCAGCACAGAATCCCACAAAGCTCAGCAGACCAGACAGCTACATGTATCTCAAAGTGCTAAAAGCAGCCTGCTCTCTAGCGAGGATAAAGGCTCCTTCTTCTCCTGGATATACTCCGGAAGGCCCGGGAGAGAAGAAAAACACCTCACTCGAGGGCTGTTAACCAACCTTGTGCTTCATTGTAACAGAGTCCCAGGACATGTCAATGCTTTTTATAGGTCCAAAGGGGGCAAAGGCCTGGCGAATGGTGTCTTCTCCCAGCTCATAGTATATGGAGCCCACATACACTCGACACATGATGGCCAGGGCGCGCTGCCTCTGAGCTGCCATCTGTATTGGAAAGAAGAACTGGCTGGTTAGGTCAGCGGGCGCTCACAGACGTCAGGACCTCCCTCCCTTCCTCCTTCCCTCCCAGGAGCTATGGCCCAACAGCAGGTAGCTCCTCACCGGGCTGCAGCACAGCCTGGCACACGTGGTGATAAGGAAGTGTTTTCCTGCTCAATGCACAGACTGCTGGAGTGGATAAGCAGTACGGCTCACTCCCCGGGGCGTCAAATCTTTGATGGGCCCCCTCGGGAGCCTTAACGCCAACCCACTGATAAGGTCTAACCCTCCCCAGCCTGATCACAACTCCAGCAACACTTGCAGGAGGAGGAAATAACTTCATTCTAGGACAGCTTCCCCTCCAGGCAGCAAAGGTCTCAACTCTAGACAGTATTAGCAACCCCCCCACTCCCTCCCGCAAGGGGCAGCAAGAGATCCAGTACCGGGCACCGCCTAGTCACTCCCTCCCCCGCCCCATCCTCCCAGGCAGCAAAGGATCTGGAATTGGGTACCTCCCCCCCACTCCCTCAAGCATCACACACCACCTCCTCCCCCCGCCCCGCCCCAGGCAGGAGGAGATCCAGTACTAGGCACCACTTCCACAGCACAGTTCAAAAGCGAAGCAAAAGAAATTAAACGGTTAAATGAAACCTCTTAGTTAAGTGTGTGGTGCTAGTACTTATCACTGCCTGTCGTTACTGGCTCAGATAGTGGTGCAGCCCCCAAAGACTCCGCCCTTATCAGTTTCGGTGCAGAGAAGGTCTCTGTGCTATTTTCTCCTAAGTATGCCTGAAAACCTGTTTGCAAGACAAATCCAGAAATTTCTTACAGCAGGTATCAAAAAAGCAGTATATCCTTCAATAATTTTTCACCCTTATTGCAGTTCCAGAATTGCTACTGCTAGTGAGCATTATTCTAGTTAAGGTGCTGCCTACGAAAAATCCCGGGTTTGGCCAGCATATCCTAGCAGCAGGTGTTGGGACCAAGGCAGAAATTAGCTCTCTGTAGAGGCAGCTCCCTGCGATCAGCAAGAACGAATTTCAGTGCGTGGCAGATACGCACAGGGCTTCGCTCCCGTTCTGCGAGGAACAGACGGAACACACGTTAGGCAGTAAGGGCCACGGACCCTGCGGAGCAGGCAAACGCAGCATTAAGCTGGATGCCTCTCTCCCTTCCCAGTACCACAGTGCTGGGCCCCAAAGCTGGGAGCTCCGAACAACCCCCTCTCCCCCACCACCGCTGATTAAAGGGGGCTTTAATGAAGGCCTTCAGGAGAGGCCTGCTTTCACAATGCTGTAACGAGCACAATGAGCTCTGAGGTGTCTGGGGATGCTGCAACTCAAGTGGCAAACCAGAAGGGACAGCATTTTATCTGTGACAGTCACACAATGTGTGACATTGACCGTAGGAGGAAACAGACTGTGCAGGTTCAACTCCTATTACTCAACACGGCAGGGATACTAGAAACAGGAATTGTTCTCACCCCGTACTGCTGCTCCTGAAGTGACATTAAGCTTGCCTCTTGACTGGGCTTAAGCATTTCGCACAGTTAAAAACAAGCTGTTTTCAATTTACTCTGCAATGCTGTGACTAGGAGGACTATGGCACGTGCACACGCAGGACAGCTGACGTGTTGTTTCCCAGGTTCTCCAACACATTCCCAGCTTTGGTGCAGGAAAGCCAGTGATCAGTAGCCCCTCAGTCTGTGCAGTGTGTCCGCTTACGGTTCAGAGCCATCACTGTTCTAACCCCCAGTGTCTGAGCGGAGTGCCTCACCCGGGGTGCCACCGGCTGTGGTAAGAATTTAGTGGTTTACTAGGAGTGCTTCTTGACAAGACCCCGCAGCCCCGCACCAGGCAGAGGGATCTGTTCATCTTCTGAAGGGTGTATATACACAAAGAGGACATTCTCTTCTTTTCAGTTATCAATGGAACAGATGCAAGAAAAATGGCATTTGTCCTCTCCATGGCAGCATTTATAGGAGGACATCCACATCTTGCACTGCTGCAGAGATCCTGACAAAACGGGTGGGGTGGAGTTAGGAGGACTCTGTTACCTCAGCAAGATGTTAGAAATTTGGACCTACAAAGGGAGAACTGAGGTGGACCGTGGTGACCTCAGGCGGATCACTAACAGGATCACTAACAGGAACCAGTAGCATCAAATTAGGGGAATGACGCAATGTACATCTGTGAACCAAGCGCATGACAGCGTCAGAAACTCGTGACTAGAAATCTCATTGTTTTCACTAGCTACACTAAGTAGATTTTACTGGCCACTGGCCTTCTTTCTGCACCTATAAAGTGGAGTTTAAAGTATCTGCAACCTTCATAAAGGCGGCAGCTCACAGTTGTATCTATGCAATGTCCTTGTTAAGTGCTTATGAAGGTTATTTTAAGGACAAGCCGGAACATCCTCTTGGAGTGCTCCTTTAAACAAAGGAGATGATGCAAAACCATCATCGCTAGCTTCAATTTTAATACACCACCACCAGGAAATTGCACTCATCTTGCTGAAGTGACATGAAAATTTCGAGCTGTAATACTTAGGGGATTAAGCAGGCAGGAGGTTTTAATCTCAGGCACTAAGATACCACAACAGCAGTTCAGGCTGCACTTCCTTCTTGTAGGGAGTGATGAGTCTCGTCAACGGGAAAAAGCGCTGGGCAGAGGTCTGCGTGCGTTTTCTACGTTCCTGATGGGCTCTGGGATAAAGCACTTGCTGAGGACAGGGTATCCTAACTACCCTGAACTGCACCACAGCCCAGAGAAGCAGGAGTCTGCTCTGCATCAAGGTTCTGCCCACCAGCAGCAGTCCCTGGCTCCCTGGAGAGGGAGGAAGGTCTCAGGAAAAGGATTCACCATGCTGACTATGCCCTCGAGGCCAGCGAGAAATTAAACATTTCCTGTTACATTACCAGTACACTTTTCATCTGTTGCCCAGTTGTGAATAATGAGTTAATTTTTTTTAAAGCAAAACTGATGGCATTATGCTGTCAAGTAAGCATCTAGGTTAATTGGTAGGAGTTTCTTGGGCATGAGGGTTCAGAAACCGGCTGTGCCAAATTCACATCAAGATGTATGCCTCTATTGCATTCTGAACCTACATACCCTCACAAATGTATTTTGGCTCCCCTGCTGACACACTCCCTGCTGTGGCAGTGCTAAAGGAGGGAAAACAGGTGATTTCAGTTTTAGTGCGTCTTTCATTTTGGAGTACCATCCTCTGGCTGCATTTTACACCAAGCAGAAATATTATATACCAGCCAGATGGAAAAAATATTTACAAATGAATTTACAAATGACCCTTTGCGTGCAGAGTGGAGCTTATAGGACACTTTCTGCAGCGGCCACTGTCCAACACGTTTAGGGAAAAGGAGGGGACGGATGGGTAATCCCAGGTAACGAAGCTCTTTGTGGCATCTGATTAGAAATTCCAGCACCAAAGGACTGCACAAGTTCTCCGAATAGTCCTGCAGTTCTGTTAATTCCATCCTGCTTTTTCTTTACTTGAAACATGCCATATCCACCTAGTCTGGAACCACGCACAGCAATAACAGTCTTACACCTGGGCTACAGCATGTTCTGCAAACCTATAGCGCCCCAGTGCTCCCCAGCACCTCAGCTGCCAGGTCTTCGGTGCTGCGAGTTTGTTTCGTACGGAATCGCCCATTTGTGAGTTACCTTGGCAGTTAGTTTTAGGTCAGGACCTCAGAACTGTAGCATCCCTAGAAATGCAGCTCCCACAATTTCACAGGTGTGTTCAGAACTGTTCGAAATCTAAAGCTTTCTTTGCCAACTGACTCCAGGACCCCGACTGCCAGTGTCACAGCGGACTGCACCCCGCCTAGGGTCTTCCTCTGGGGAGTTTACACTTTGCCTCTGCTTGTTGTGCTTGTCCATAACAGGTGGGTATGTGGGAGGGTTGTGCTGGGTTGAATTAAGATCATTGTATTACCACTACGTACTTCCCCACTCTAGGCCCTGACTAAGACAAAGTGCCCAAGAAGAAGTGAATATGTCTATTGACCGATTGTAAAGGTGAGAGAGGATCTCCAAAGCCCATTGTCACTGCTGCCATCTGAAAGACAGTAAAGACAGAGTTCAGTCTGTTGGAGCTGAGCATACTACGGCTGTTTGTAAAAACTCAAGCAGAGCGGCGGCACAGGGAACCTGCGAGAGAGGCCTCTCCTTCCTTGCCCCTCACTGCCTGGTCCCAAGGACTGTCCAGCGCTGGGACCCTGCAGATTCCAGTCCCACCAGGCCAGGGTGGAGTTGTGCTGCTGCCACTGCCTCAGGAAGCAGGGTCTTCTCCCAGGGGGGGACTCAAGGCAATAGTAACCTCTGCAACCACTGTCGTTGATTCACCCCCAGCATTTAAAAAGGAGCCCCTCAACTAGACCAGACACTCAGAAACACGCACAGCCCTGAAAGGCCAGAGCTGCCTAACGTGGCAAGCACATCCACAGAGATTCTTCAAAAAATACAACACCCCAAAGTCATCATTTTGGGCTTCTTAACTTTGAGTAGAAGGCAGGGACATGTGTTCAAGAAATCTCTGAAGGCAGGGAGATTTAAACCCCAGTTAAGGGTTCTCCCAGTACACAAGCATTCCAGCACCAGCAGGAATAGCCAAGGGGACTTCTCTGAAATTGAGGGTGACGGGAAGGGAAATGAGGTAGCACTGCCAATAACACAGGACAGACAGGCACCCTCGCCTCAAGCAGAAGAGATGGTGAAAGGATACTGTTTCCAGTAACCCTAGACACCACCTTAAATGTAAGTTGAAAGTGAAACCCACAGCAAATTCTTTGGATTTTGGCATTTCAAGAAGCGTTGGCCCAGCCAATGGGAGAGAAACTCTTAGAAATTTACTCTGTGAGCAAATGAAACTCGGGGGCAATTTGTGCAGGTGAGTAAAAGGGGGTTTCTTTAGTGGGCTGAAGACAGTATGCTTCAGTTTCACTGTGGAGACATGAGCTCCAGGTAGGCCTCAGGGCTGTGCTCTGGTTCTAAGTGCAAAAAGAACTCCACCTTGTGGGGAGAGTAAGACAGAAGGAGCATCTCAGAGGGTCTCTCACCTGAAGGTTGGTGAGCTGCTGTTGCTGGTGGGCGATGGTTTGCTTCACCAGCACACTCTTGATACTCTGCTCCATCGCATACTTCTTTGCCTAGAAAGAAATACAGGCTCTGTAATCACAGCACAATACCACACAGCAGGGACCGATGTTTGATTTTACACCACAGTTCCCCAGAACCACGCAATCGGCTGCCAGTGGAACTTTTCGGCGCTCCAGCCCTAAGCACTAAGGCACTGTACATTAGCCCGTGGCCAACAGCTCAGTAACGCCTCGGTCTGCATCTCGGAGTCGTGAGCCCTGAAACACAGCATAATGCTTGAGCAGAGGATTGGATGGACTCAGTCTGCAGCAGGCGCAGGGTTAGGAAAGCAGCATGCACTAGACACTTGGCGTTTCCCCTCTTCCGCCCTCTGCCCCTTAGATCCCACCATAGCACCTTACCTGCTGGGATGAGGGCAGGACAGATAGCCTCCTTCAAGTCCTCTCCACTCAGAGAACATCTGGACAAAGAGTTTCTACAAAAGGGAAGGGCCTCCAAATCCCCGTGTCCAGTCTCTCGACTGGGTGCTGCCCCTCTCTTACCACATCTGGCCTGTTCTAGTTTGGAGGACCCACTGCTTTTGCTCACTAAAATGCTCCAGCTCTCCTTTTCTGGTTCCTAGCCTGCAGAAACAAGACTGATTTGTCTTTTTCTTTCAGTCTTCTACAAATTTGACAAAGCCTGAGCTTTACAGAGATGCTGACATGCAAGGCTCTTTGTCAAGGGAAACCTAATACCCAAATATGTGCCTATTCCCAGGGGAGGGTACAAACACATTCAGCCAACCCCTCAGGCACCTGCTTTCCATGGCTGTACGTGTTTGGGAGGTGCCAGGGAACGGTAGGCTCTAAACCGTGGATTTGAGACGTGTGCTTCGGAAACCTGGAAACGGACAAGGGGATTTACAGCTGTCAGCTACGGAGAAGCCAGAGGAAACGAGGCCGTTTCACACTGTGAGCCAAACAACACACACACAAGCAGCTTCACATTACGGGAACATTCACACGAAGCCTACCTAGAACAACAGTTTACTTGCCTCACCAGAGCACAGGAGACACCTAGCCCACAGTTCCCATACTCCCTGGTTTTGTTCTCTTTCCTCTCTTTTCCAAACTCTGCTCCCTCTCAGTAAGCCAGGCATCACTCACTCCCATCAGGAAAGTGGGCAAGAAGTCAGCAGTAACCTCCCCACCAGCTGCACAAAACAGGACCAACAACCAGAAATCAGAGCTGGACTGACATTTAATCTAGATTAAAACAGGGTGGCTCAAAGGGGTTGAAAACCCTTGATGCTGGGTCTCTTTACAACAACATAGGAAAGAGTATAAGGGAAAAACAGAGGTATTTTGTGATGTGTTCTTGTGTGGGTAGAATAAAAGAGCAGCTGGAGCATATCAGAAACCTAGTCCTTGTGGATACAGGCTGCTCCTTGCGTTAACCTTCTGGCAGTTCCGTATCGTCTTAGAATTACAATGTGATCTTAAGATGTTATTTACTCATGATTTTTTTTTTTTAAATAAAAAAACACTCTCCCCACCTCAATAGCAAATTCCACACCATACTCCCCAAAAAGCATCTATAAACTCTCAACCAAAAGAAATAATTCTTGGGCGTGAATGTGAAAGTGTGAATCCACACACAGCATGGTCATTACCCCATACACAGTCTTGGTAGGCGAGTTCCCTTTTATAACATCAGTAACTGATGCTCAGTAAAAAAACAAATGAACAACAAATGAAAAAACCCCACACAAACCAACAAGAGTGCTAAGAAGCAAATTCACATCAAGTTTACTCACTTTCTGGAGAGCTTCCTGCTGTTCTGGTGTGAGGGGAGGAAGCCCCAGCTTAGCTGCTGTGCTTTGTCCATTTTCCATCTTAATGGACTCTGTACCCTGAGAAAATAGAAAATACCGATGAAAAAACTGTTCTCACAAACGTAACCAACTTCTTCATTCCCAGAAACACAAAGCACTTAATGTGAGAATATCATAGTTAACGAAAAAGTCTTCCCAAACGCATTAGTAATTCATAAAAAGTTGTTGATGTTCTAGTTAGTCCCTACGGGAGAGCTGTCCCATCAACTGCACAACTGATGAACATGTTGGATACTTAAAGAGTTCCCTAATGACCCGATTTTCACTTAAAAGAAAATAAAATAATGCCCAGTCTTCACTCACATCATCGCCATCCTACCCATCAACAGTTAAACTCTGTCAAATGTACCACCTCCTTTCTCCTTCTACCTCTTCCTATCCTGGTTTGTCACTCGGTTTCTCAAGCTCTCTTTTTTAAAATCTTCTGAAACTTTTCAAATCTCGCATACCGCTCCAGGCGCTGAGTAACACAGCCGCACTATTCTCGTACTTAGTATGAGAGGCACGCTCCCCGCCCATGCCGATTCCCACTCCAGCATCAGAACGGGTCTAGAAAGAAGCCTCTGGGCCGCTGAAGGACTTTTCATTACTTCAGATACACGCGTAGCTCACCAGTGTCAGCCCCTGGGATTGAGGTATCCTACCGACTTCTCTGCCTCACGCTCCCGAAGCCCATTCCTGTGGAACACCCACTCCATCGTTCCTACGGCTTTAAGTCACAGGAGGTTTCTCTACGGGATACCTATCAACCTGGTTTTGGTTAAAGTGCTTCTGGTAAGCATCCGCCAACTTGTGTCCGCAGGGTATTATTCTGCGGCATCCCAGAAGTGCCAATGATTTCCAGGCAAAGTAGGGTTCATCATTAAAACCTATGAATAGATGTCTCGCACTCCAGTAACAAAACAAACAAAGGATATAGGTAAGCACTCTCTAACAGCACAATATAGAAAAAAGGAACAGACCCATTCAGGTGGCAAAACAGATCAGCTCTCCCAGCACAGGAACAAAG
>JAAGAY010133282.1:0-45604 GCA_011801015.1 Ardeotis arabs
ACCGCGCAGCAGGCCAGGAACCCAAGGGCCAGACAGCCTGATTTTACTGAGTGGAACATTTTAAGTTTAAGTGTACGTGAATGTGATTGCCGGACACGAGACTGTTTCATCCTGAGCATCCGCAGGGAGCGGAGCACCAGGGCCGAGGAGCAGGAGATGCTCCTGCGAGGACGCTCTGCACCACTCTCCTCCCAGCACTGGTCCCTACGCGCCGAGCAGGGCCAGACCCTCTCACCTTACCAAAGCCCGCCGCGGTGGAACGCTCGAAGCGCAGGTATTAACGCACCCAGCTCCCCTGCGCAGCTTTGCTTCTACAGAGCAGACAGGTGAAAACTAAACGGTACCCACACGCACAGGCGAAGTGCGGCAGAGCCCAGCTGCACCCCAGCCTTCCACAGCTCCCAGTAATTTTCTGTGCGATTCTCAAATCAAAGAATACTCCACCACCAGCAAGCCCTGAGAAAAAGTGCATCGTTTTCATTAAAGATAAGCTCCTAACGGCCTCTGTGTCCACTCGTCTGACTCCACCTGCAGCTTCATTTTCTCCATAGAAGGCTCCCATTGATGTGGATGTTCTGTCACCAAAAAGGAAACTAAAATTTGGAGTAAGGATTTGGAGGGGGGTGTTTTTAAGAGGCAGATTTGTAAATGGTACATTTAGAGCGAAAGGAACGTAGAGAATGAGAAACGGCCAGCGAGCGCCTCCGTCAAACACAAGCCTTCGGGATGTACGTGACGCGGGGACAAGCCGAACAGAGGCTGCTTAGAGCCAGCGATGTGCAACGTTTCCCACAGCATTTCTCGTGTATTTTTAGCCTGGTTTCCTGAGGAAATGAGGCCCACGGCTGCAGCATGCCCACCTCTGCTCCACACAGCCAGGCTGAAGGGAGAGAGGTGCCTGGGCAGCCGAGCAGGAGCCGCTCGCCCCTGCGGGAAGGTGAGAGCCTGGCCACTACCCGTCCTGCCCAGGTACCGCGTGGTGTCCTGCCAAACGTGGGAGGCTTTTGGGAAGAGGGGAGGAGAAATACTGCAAGAGGGACTTGATTTCATAGAACAAGGACAGCTCTGAAACCAAGCTGTCCAAGCCACTGCAGGAGAAACTGGCAGAAATGCTCAAGAAGACGCACACTCCCTACCGTGAGACCACTTCTCCAGCTTCTCGCTTCCCCCACCCACGTGGCTCCATGTTCTCACAACCTGCAGACATCTGCCTGGGCTCTGGGTGACGCGACACGCACCCTGAGACCACATTCACTCAGGCGTGGTGCTACCAAAATCTGTAGGATGGGTGGCTGCAGGCAGCTGGGCCAGGGCTTACCAGGCTCTTCTGCATTACTCACATCGACCGCACTGGGACGTGCAGCTGGAGAGGGTAACCAGTAATTCACCATCACTTGAAAGCTTACTGCAACCACAAGCCAGTAGCCCAGGTCTAAAATGTGATAAGTCAATGTTTTATTTTTAATAACGGCACATCACTTCCTTGGGGAACTGTAAAATCTGAAGTGCTCTCTACACGAAACTCTGAAAGCACGAAATCACACCACACAGCAAGATCTCAAAGAACCTGTCACGCCCTGCCCTATAAAAGAGTGGATGGGAGCAAGTCAGAGAAATTCAAGGAACACGTTTGTGGGCACTACCAGAGCTTGCTTTAATCCCTGCTTCTTGACCAAACGGAAACACGAATGGGACTTTCACCACGCCCCGTGGTTCTCCTGCTACTGCAGCCCTGCTCACAAAAATGTGCATGTAAAGAAAATGTTTTAAAACATCAGATCAGATGCAAAATTAAGAACAGAAACCAACCGTCTAACATAGAAAACCTGGAAAACAGTTCATATGCTGTACTACTTCCAAAAAGTTCCAGAGCCTTCTGTGGGAAGAAGAATCGCGGTATCGGCCCAAGGAAGAGAGAGAAACTCCCTGTCCCCGGCTTGGGAGGGGAAGAGGGATGGCATCTGAACACGAGCTCAGCGAGCGCTGCTGGGTGGGAGCTGATAGAGAGCTGGCCTTTACACAGAGAAACGCAGTTAGCCGGTGACAGGGCAGGGCTGGCCAGCCTGCCTTGATATCCGTGCTCAAGTACCAACACTTCCGTTAACCCAACACCTCAACCGTCCGATGAACGGGCACCCAAGCGCCGCTATCTGTCCCGCCAGCACCGAACTGACGGGGCACAGCTCTAACGTGCTCCCCCAAACGGGGCTGGGTTGTTTTTCTTTAGCAGCCCTGAAAAATACTTGGAAAGCGAATCCAAAATATAAGGCAGGGCACACATCCTGTTTTCTTCTGAAGCTACATAGTTTCTCAAGTGTTATAAAAACGATTCGCCAGCGAGCCAGATGCACTGGAGAGACACAAGCAGGGCCTGGGATGGAACGGAGGTGTTTTTAGCATGCGCGGGCCAATCAAGACTTCCAAGGTTTCCAAGCTCACCACTCCTCTTAACCCAGCAGAAGGAAGCTCAGTTTACCAACTTATTTAGGGTTTCATTTGCTAATTTGCAAAAACAAGGAGAAATCTCCCTCTGCTCTTCAGCATCTTGTTGGGAAAGTTCTTGCCAACAGGGGAGTGTTGCTGCCAACGGCTCAACCCGGCGTGACCCAAAGTTCTCCCTCCCGGTGCCGGAGTGCTGCTGCGGCGACGCGGGAAGGGGGCGAGACGCGCTCCGCATTGCTACAGAGACAGCTGAGAAGGGTTTTATTATAATCCTGACATCACTGTTAAAATGAACCCAGTAAAAATGTATGATACACTAAGTGATAAGCCAAGTTTAAACCAGTCTAGGCTCAGGTAACAGAAAAGTTACCCTGTGGTTCAAGTCTGAAAGAAAAAAGTCACACACGTGCTACAAAACTACAGCAGATGCAATGTTGAAGTAGTAAGGTAGCTTATTTTCCTCCTTCGCCTCAGCGCAACTGAAAACGCTACGTTAAGATGACTGTTCTTAGCTTTAGCACTGATGATAGCTAGGTCAGAAGCCAGCCTTGGAAAGTTTTACTCAGCAGCAGCTTTAGAAACCATAAATTATCTTTAGACTAAGTTTACGCACCCCCCGCTCTGCAGCGTGTGACTGCCAGCTCACTTTCTCAAGGCTCCTCTTCAGCCAGCGCAGACATTTCTCCAAGGCCAGGCAGAACCCTCACCTAGGCACGGCCGGGCTGCAGCAGAAAGCTCCAGGGTTACTTTTGCTAAGACGAGAAGCAGACTAGGCCTAACTCAAGGCTGAGGTTTAGTTCTCTCGACGCAGAGCTGCCAGCGGCAGGGGGGCCCAGGCCTCGCGAGCCGCACTGCTCGCAGCTTCGCTCCCAGCACACGGAAACACCAAGCAGAGCAGGGGACCTTTGCAGGCGAACTGCAACGTTTAAAACTAAGATGACTGCTTTTGAAAACTTTGGTTTAGACTGTTTTTACAAATCTAAACCCTAAAAAGGTAATAAAAAAAAGTTTTATTAGCTGACGGGTTTCTCCTCCCGCCCTTGAGCCTATAGCAGAGACTTGGCCGAAACTTTAGCTCCCGACAACTTCAGTGAGCAAACCTGAGAACAGACCAGCACGCTCACTCCCCCGGGCCGAGCCCACACCAGGATGCGTTTGCAGCTTGCAGAGCCCGGGTCTAGGCCTACGGCTTCACATCCTTGTAGGCACAGAACTGACTAACGTGTTGGTCAAAGGTAAGCAACAGGAGAAACGCTGCAATTCAAACAGTTACAATTTTGGATTCTTCCTGTCGCCTCAATGTTCCTGTGCACTCGCACAGCAGGAAGTGGGACGCTACTTTGCGATAAGCCTCACCAACACACAATGACAGCAACTTTTCATGCACACGGGGGCAAATCTACCAAACCCAAACGCATTTCTGGAGCAGACAGTCACAGCACTGCTGCTCTGGGTCCAACACTGAGGTGTCCACACATGGATCTTTGCTGGGATGCCAAGAACGGGTCTGTGTGCACGGGATGCAGCGGTGTCCTCGCCGACGCCGTTGGGGTGCTCGATGCGAGTGGAGGAAGGAGTCGTGCTGCCACGGCTTCCCTGCGTCACCGGCTGCCTTCACCACACAGCGGTGCCGGGGGCAGCTGCCTCCGTCTCCGGCGGCACACCACACACAGGCTCATCTGGTTCCAAGGCGTTTCAGACGGGCTCTGAAGCATGGCGGCACTCGGGGACCACTCCAGCAGACAGACAGATGTGGGTTCAGCAGCTGCCATTCACAGGCTGAAGCCAGAACATCTGCCACGTCCCTCTCACAGCGAGCTACTCGTGTTAAGGAAATCCTGCATCTGAAACCAGACTTCTCAAATAATCCCTTCAGGGTCGCAAGGCAGTAACACGGACGCAGTCCGCTGCGTGAAGGCTTTGGGGACAGCTGGAAGGGAGGAGGTGAGCAGCACAGGCAAGGGCTCCGGGAACACCGGCCCAGCGCGCTGACCCAGAGATGGGCAGGGAGGCCTGTGGTGTCCTTTGAGCTGAGCACAAACCCTCAAATGATGTCAGGCCGTGGAGGGGATCAGAAATTAATGTGAGGTACGGCAAAATCTTCCAGACGGGGATTAGCTGAGAAATCCCCGCTGGGAACTAGAGTGAGTGCCAAATTGTGACAAGAGAGATTAAGACTTTCAGAGGCATTGCCACTACGAAACATCTGAAGAAAGAACGTTTTTCTAGAATTTTTCCTCCTCTCCAGCAAAGGGCAGTTATCTGTCGCACGCGTGCAGAAGATACCACTGCGCTGAGCGGCAGCGAGACTTTTGCCCAGGTGTTTCTGATGGACATTCCAGCCAAGGGCAGACAGACTTCTACGCCGTGGATCACTGCTAGGCAAAAATTAAGATAGTCCTAGGGATAATTGTATGGATTTTTTTTTTCTTTTGTAAGTACTCATTAAATGCAAGAAAATTAATTTCCAGAATGTTCCAGCAGTTTCTCTAACTGCTCTTCCCCGCGTGTTGATGCTGCCTTTAATGCAACAGAGGTACTGCTCCGCTTACCGCCTCCAACAAATCCCCTTCAGGCAGGGGTTTCAACAAACGCTAAGTAGGATCCATAAACTTTATTATCAAAGGAAAATGCCTTGAAAAAATCCTTAGAACATTCTTTTTGCCCGTTGTCAGAGAACTCAAGCCTTTGGCCACATACTGCGTTCCCATTTTCTTGCGCACTCTTTCATATCTGGTTTTGGCACTGCCCCTCAGAGGGCTTCGACTCGGGATCTGTCCGCACATTCCAGCAATAAATGACACTAACTGGAGTCGTTCTTTAAAATATCTGTCAAATGTAATTCTTTCACTCTTGCGATTCTCCATGACTTGCCCCCACAGTGCTAGGATGAAGTCATAAATTATATGCCCTGCCACTCAATTTTCCCTGATTGTTTGGTAGAACCTCTCCACTAATAACCAGTGATCATCAGCCACCTCGTGGCTTAAGTGGTTTCCAATCATGAAAGATTTATCCACTGTGACTTCCAGTCAATCACGAAGACACCGAAATGGCTATCAGGCACTCTCATCTCAAGACCACAAGATGAGCAGACAGACTCCAGAGACGAGGGAAAGCAGATTTGAGTGCTGACTCCAGACATCCAAAAAAAAAAAAAACCAAAAAAAACCAAAAACCAAAAGAAAACCAACCCCAGAGAAAAGCTGCAACGGTTGCATACAAAAAAAATATGTTTATCTTTGTAGGGAAGTCAAAAGCCCAGGTCCAGAGCACAAAGCTCCAAAGAAACCCAGCTGGGCCAGGGCACGTGCAGGGACTGCTCCAGAACAGGTCCATTTGTAGGACTGGTTGCTGGGATGACACACGGGGCTCTCACGGACACTATTGATCCTGCAAGGGAAGGGAAGGATCCGACCTGGGCAGCTGGCACTACATGAAAAATAAAGTTGAGAAGGCAGAGGCAATAGGTGCTAGGTACGAGGGTACTCAGCCCCAAGCTGCAGATACACCCACAAGCACGACTTCAAGCCAGCTGTGCTCTTGTCAGGCGCCCTCCTCCCCAAATCCAGTCAACGGTACCAGGAGTGCCACACGGAAACCCAGATGTCCAAAATCTCACACCTGAAGCCTCCAGAATTAAACCTGGAGCATCACTGCAGGGATCCTTTCATCGTGGGAAGCTCAGGATGCAGAGAAGTCTGTTTTAAAGTGAGAACTAATGTTTGCATGTACTCTGTCTCTTGCTCACATGTATTAAACCGATTAAAGTTCACTAAAAGTAAGCAGCGAGTACTGGAAGTATAAGAGATTACTGGGAAGGAATAGCTTGTAGGCACTGCAGCCAGCGCACAAGAGGAGACACCGGTGCCAACCGGGCAAGTCAGGGCCGTGCCACCGCGCTTACCCAACGCTCTCCTTCGCACAGCCATTTAAAAGCAGCGTAACGCAGCCGCGCAGAGACAACGAGCCTGCGCCACGGGAGAGAGCTACGGGGAATTAATCGCTCCAGAACGAAAACTAGAAGAGTAAGCACAATTTATTTTGCCACATTCTTAAAATGAACTAGGAAAACATTTAAACGCTACAGCTTATTTAGATAATACACACTGGAAGACATCTTTTACTGCTGGCAGCTTGAAAGAAAAGAACATAATTACAATTCCAAGCATGAAATGAGCTCTCTTCCACACATGCCTGAACCGAGTCTAACTGTTTCACCAGCTGTAGTGAATCAAAGCAGGCAGAATTCAACAGAAAGGGCCTAGAAGCAGCAGCTCTTGATGCCTTTAGCCTAGTAACGGCATGGCACCTGGATCCGGAAGGACTGCGGAGGATTTAGCGGCTGCAGATGTGCAGCTGATGTGGTGCAGGGAGCATTTGATCTCGCTGGAATGCAAGACCCCAAACAATGCATCTGTGTGCCGGCCCACCACACCGCCGGGCGTGGGCCCGGGGGATATATAAAAGCTAACATTATACTGCAATTGAAAAGAAAAAAGCCACAGCATGAGCCCGACTGTTGTTTAACTAAGGGAAAAACAATAGCAGCTTTGCTCTTAAGTGTCTGCCAGAATGACCACTAGCCACTTCCAGATACAGCCTTTGCCCAAGCACTCCAACACTACGCTCCTTCACCAGCCGCCCAAAATCAGAGGTACAAAGGGGGCTACGAAACGTAAACCCAGGGTGACATCTGCATCTCCAGCTTGTCAGAGAAATTGTTCAGACAGCTCTAAACCGGAGTTATTAGCATTACGGCCCATAGTGAAATCAAGCACTGAATTTTCCCATTTTTTTAATTTTAAGCATGACGCAGAAGTCCACTCATCTCATGCTTCGCACTGGTTTCACATCTGCTTTCTTCAAAGGCTGCAAGTTCTCACAGCACACCATTAAAAAAACGAATCCCAGCTAAGCCCCTTCTCCTGCAAACCCCAGTCAAGCTTCGCACAGGGTCCCCAGGAGAGCCCCCAGACCCAGGCACCCCAGCCTCGCCTCCGCAGGAGCCAAGCTCCAGCCCTGCTGCTTCCCGGGAGCAGGGAGCAGCCAGGCACGCTCGGCCGCGAGCGCCATACGCACGCGGTGACACGGCCATCCCTCCAGCCAGAGCAGTTACGTCACCCGCACGGCAAAACAAAGCTGAACAAAAGAATAAAAATAAACTACACAGGAGTTAACATTGTTAGACTAAGAGTAACTCTAAGCTTGATCCTGAATTTGGATAGGAATTTCCACAAGGACTTAATTCTTTTGAGATGAGTAGCTGGGAAAGCTGCTGCCCGTGTTTCTGCCGGGGAAGCCCAACCCAAAAGGTTTAGGAATTTATTCTGACCCCTGGTATCGCCGAGGCAGTAACCTTGCCAGTGCAAAAGCATCGGTGCTGCTGTTGAAGACGCATTCTCAATGTGTCCAGGAAAAAGAGAAGATGACAACTCTCAGCCGAAAGGAGCGGACATTTCCCCTTTCAGTTTGTGTGTATACAGACAGCGGATTTCCATAAGCTTGCTTGTTTTTGAAACAAAAGCAGAAGTACCAGCGCAGCAGCAGTGCCACACAACACCTTGTGTTGCTGCACAACGCTGTTTGCACCTCAGCGACATTTTTCAGGCTGGCATGAAGTTAGAGGTAGGCGTTAACGCCCAGGACCAGAAACACCGGGAGACGACAACGGCTCAGAGCTCAAACACACAAATTCGGGTATTTCAGGGGAGCTGCTCCCTGCCAGCCGCTCAGGACACGGCCGGGGCAGCCAGGCCGGCCTGCGCCCGCTCCTCCTCCTCCTCAGGGTATTTCCACAGCAAAGGCTTCACCTGGGGACAGCCCGGCACACGGGGCGCTGGGTTAGGACTATGGCCCCGAGAGAGGACACAAGCGGCTTGAGAGGGACGGGTGTAGCCCTCGGCGCTGCACTCGGGGGGCTTTCGGGCAAGAAGAAAAGCAGTTAATATTTAAAGGTAGTTTAAGGTCACTTTTGTATCATTTTAGCTGAACACAGTTGAATATTTAAATTTCAGTGATTTCAACTACTGCAATTCTAGCTAATGCATTAAACTTCATCTCAAAAGTTTAACAACAAGATTGGCTACAATAAACGAAAAATAAGCAAACCGTACAAAACCAAAATGAGGAACATTCTATTAGAAATCACACAAACCTTAGTGTATGTTCAGATATATATATGCATAGGCACTTATTCTGCTTTAAATCATCTCTGCTACAGAAATCTTTCCTTCCCCACTTTTCAACCCCAAAAGAATTACCGTTTCTTTCCAGACAAGCACTTCTGCCAATGTTCTGGAGGGCTGAAGTCCAAGCCACACATAGCTCAACAACAGCAGAGTTGAACAAAAAGGAAAACGATAGCTTTTTTTTTAATTATACCTTGTGAAAGCATGGCTGAGCCAGGGAAAAAAGAAGTCAAAGTCATTGATTAATTCCAGAGTAATGAAGAAGGTTTATAGCACACTGGAATATATATTCTACTAAGTTCATCAGATTTATCACCATCCTTTCATGTCTAAACTCAAGGTGGCTCTACAGAAAAGCACACACTCCTCTGCAAATTCTAATACTGGAATGGCTTAGAGTCCACAAATTAATACTTTTACAGGCAAGGGTTTCATAACTAGGTCAAAGCAGGGGGGTGAAGTTTTAAATTCCTATTCACCCAGCAGAAAAAGCCAGGATCGATCTCCTTTCCCAGGGATCCCCAAGGTTTTAACAGGGAAAAAAAATTCCAGCTTTGCAAAACTGCAAAACACAGCGCTCCTTCAACCCTGCTTCACTGCAGCCTCTCCAGGACCACGTCTTCAGTCACGACCAAACTTTCTCCTAAGCTACAGAGCACAGCTCTTCACTGTCACCGTCAGAAATGCAAGACTTCAAATCATTTTTAAAAACCTCTAAGTCTGTATTGGGGGTAAAGCTACAAAGAATCCCAGCTGAAAAGGCACTGGGAAAGTGTGAGTGGTAACCAGAACTGCTCTAAGGTATCTGATGGACTCACTGGTTTTCACCTTCCAGTGTTAAAGCCATGAACACTTATGGTTTTAACAAAAAACGTCTCACTGCTTTGCCCAGTACACTCTGTCCTCCTTGTTTATATCCAAGAGTTGTTCCAAAGAAATTTAGTAAGGACTATGGAGGAAAAAAAAAAAGTCCAGTACTCTCCTCTCCTCATTCCTCTGAACTCTGTAAATTAAATATAATATAGAAACTATTTCTGTGAGCAAAGGAAAGCTCTGCATGGGGATTTTTTTTTTTTTAACTGAAGTTTCCATAGTAAAAGTATTCACTTTAGTGACCCTTGACCTTGAAGCCACCACCTTCTCCTGGAGCAGAGTATCAGCGGTAGCGCAGTATTCTGAAATAAGCTAGATTGGCCTGCATCCCTGGTCAAAAGTACACCATTTGTACAGCCAGAACACAGAAAATTCCTATTCTTGCGATCTAATTTGATCTAATTTTTTTTATTCATTCAGCATTACAAACCAGTAAGTCTAAGTCTACCGCAGTACCTTGGAGGAATCCAAGTTCCAGACTGTCAGCTCGGCGTCCCAGGAAGACACACCAACCGGTGATCAAACCGGCAGTAATCGCCTCACTGACAATTGGTTTGGTGCGTGCAAAACCATCAAAGTTGAGCTTTTTTTGTTCACATAATTTGCTTACTAAATTTTGCTCCAGTGCCCAGAGGCATTTGGGCACGCAGCGCTGAGAAATAATTACGCTTCAGCCAAGGCATGCGTGCTGCACAGCGCTCTGCGAACACGTCACTGGAATTCCAAGCTGCTGTTATGCACAACTCACTGCTCTGGTTATCGGGCCCGAGGATCTAATTAATCCTCTCGCTCATCATTACCTAAGCTCACACAGGAGTGTCTCAAAGCCCGGTGCTGTTTCGCAAGTATGAAAAAACCAGATGAAGCAGCTCTGAAGACTGCTGTGGGAAGAGACCGTCAATCCGCGTTCTCCTCATCCAGGCAGGCACCAAGCCCCGCGTGGGACCCGGGTGAAAACCCCCGCCTTGGTCCCCGTCCCACGCGCCTGCAGAGCGCGGGAATAAGCCCCAGTAACAGGTATCTGCTACAGGGAATCCAGCCTGCACTTCAGCTGAAACCGTGGCTGACCTTGACATCAGGGACATTCAAAAACACACACGCTGCGTCTGTACGCCCGGCGCTATACGTGCTTCAAATGCCTTCCCACCTCCAGCAAGACTGAGGCCAGCGGAGTGAGGAAAGTTTCCGTACCCTTAACCGAATCTTCGTGTGTATAATTGACATTCAGGACGCCTTACGTTAAAGCACTAAATGACCAAGAAACCCCAGGGAGAAAGGGGGATTTAGCTCTGCGATTCCTCCCCGAATGCAAAGCCCAGCGGAACTGCTGCGTCCCTGCTGCCAGTTCGTTTGGACAGTTATCCCCTTCAGACTCTTGTAAAAGCATCTCTAAAAACAAGAGGAGGAAAAGAATCCCGGACCGGCCAGCTGCTACGTCCAGACGCAGTCCTAACTGCTGACAGGAAAAGAATACATGATATTTTTTCCCCATAATTTATGTTTTCATTTTGTCAAATTATTTACTACCTGTTGTCATCTGATTTGTCATACAACTTTTGTATAGCACTACATCCGTGTCATGACGTTAATTAATGTCATTAACAACATAATACCAATAGAGTTACCATCCAGCTCCGAGGTTAGTTACTCAAGATAACTCAGGAGCAGCAGACTTGGTTTATTCCTTTATTATTACCCAAGAGCAAAGAAAGCTTTCACCAAACCTCTCAGAAGTTAAAGCTCCAAAGCAAAGCTCTCCAATGAATGTTTTTTTCCACTAACTTAAAATAAATTTCTGAGAATATTTATTTCCTACACTATCTTCAACCAAAACGTGTATTTCTATTACAACGCTTAATTCCAATTAAGAAAACGTTGAAAGGCTTCCTGCAAAAAACAAATACAGGATATTGGCAAGACTACAAGAATGAGGTAAAAACTACCGAAGACAACAAAATAATTTTCTTCTGACTGTGTAACATGAAAAGGAAGTGTATTTCTTATGACACCGGCAATCAGTCTAGGTCCAGCAGAGCATAACCAGAGCTATTCAACACTGAACTTCTAATCCTCATACCGTCCGTTTAAACAGCTGAAAAATTACATAAAAGGACAAAAATGCCCCAAAAAACAAAGAACTCCTCCTGCCATACCTACCCACATCCACCAAACCACCCGAGCTCTGCCCCATAGGGCCCAAGCCTCCTGGCAAGACACGTGACAACTTTTAGACTAACGACTTTACCTAAAAACCTCTGAAGTCTGCACGTATTCAAATTTTCTAAGGGTACATGAGGCATTGACAGTGGCACGCCAGGTCCTTCCTTACGGCAGCGACAGCCGTCGGGAACAGGAGATGCACCGTTCAAGATACAAAAGGCAGCAGCACGCGCCGCACCCAAGAACCGAGCTGGTCGGGTCGCTGCTGCGTGCCTACTGCTGCGAGGTTATACTGTATTTTCACGGTATTGTATCACGGGATGAGTCCAGACACACGCGTCACAAACTCCATCGAAACTCAACGGCTGTTCTTTTAGAACGCAGCTGGGAAAGCCGGACATCACCTCGCCAGAACCCTCAGGCAGACCCTCTGGTTTAGACAACCAGCAAAACAAGCATTTTGACAACCGAACGCCAGCGATGCAGGAAGGGAGTAAAACCTCTGAAGAGCACCTGTCCTCAGGCTGCCAAGTCCTTCTGTACTAAAAAGTGTCACCACTACCCTCCACGTGACAACCCCAGGGACTGACAGCCCTTGTCCCAAAACACTGACATCATTATTTGATGACAATCCATTCTGATTCTGCAGCTCAAACCCAGAAGTGAAATCCTAGCACCGGATAACTCGGGGTACGCTCTGCAGCACTCAGTCTGTCTGTCCTACGATCAATGCTGTTTCCACGTTCCCGTGACTTCCACGTGACAACCGCCAGCGCTGCCTCCTTCCCAGCAGAGCTACCAAAGCCAGCCCATCTGGATTACTCATTCACTTGGGCAAATTTAAATAAATAAAAAATACGAATCCGTGACAAGTTTTACTTGCAAAAGTAAACACAACATCCATGTACAGCGGCGATTTCCTAACAGGAGTTGTGCACGTGCCTACCCTCTCCTTTCCTCTCCGGAGCGGTTCACCCCGCAAGGTGAAGTCACACGAGCCCGTTGCTGTTTGATAGGGGAGACCCAGCACCAACTTCACCAGAAACAGCTATTGTGCTCCAGAGTAACCTCTAATACTGGTAACTATTTGAACTTAAATTCCAAATAAATTTAGAGGAAAGATTAAAGGGAGCATGTTGTTTTGCCTTTGCAGCACTGTGGAAATGCTTGTCTTTTATAAGAGAGCGAGCCCACAAAAATAACAAGGGAGAAGATTTACACTAAAGCTCCTCAAAAAAAAAAAAAAAAAAAAAAAAAAAAGACTGATTTTTGCAGCTACTTAGTGGTAGAACAGATGGTTACAGGCAATAGTATTGACAACTTAACAAGCTACCACCCCCAAAGGTGAGCTTTAAGCCTGTTCCAAACTCAAGAGTTAAAAACATTACAGCCAAGACCGTGGCTCTCAGGGGAAGCAGGGAGTGTTGGCCAGTCCCACAGTGCTTCACAGAGCTGCTGTACTCACTGCCGCCGCCCTCGCCGAAGGGCTGTGACTTCCCAAAACGCCCTGGCGCAGCGGCCCGCGGGCATCCGCCCTCACCCCAGCCGAGCCCGGGCAGGGGTGAAGGCAGGCAACGCCGATGAAACGCTTCTGAGGAAGAGCAGAGCTTCAGTGTTTGTGTACCAAACCAAAGCCGCTTCGGAGGCCAGAAGAGCCAGGCGTGCCAGCTTCCCAAAATGCCCAGGCGCAGAGGGAGGTTCCGGGAACTCGAGCCGCTGGGAGCCTCTGGCACGGCGAGCGCAGACAGCAGCCCGCAGCCCTCGCTCGCCTGAACATCCACAAGATGGGAGTTTCTGCAAGACACCCAAAGTATCCCTTCTCCCAGCTCCCATACATCTCCAGCGACTGGAAACAACTGGCCTGTCCAGTCTCAATGCAAGATCAAAACACTAATTAAAACATTAAAATACTAATTAAAACATTAACTTGCTGAATACACTGCGATGACATTACCTTTGCATTTCTGCTGGAGGAGTCCAGCAAACTGCTATAAAACAGGGATAACACGCAGCGTGGCAAAAACTGCCAGAACACCTGAGTTGTCAAGCATGTAATTAAGTCAGTAATGAATTAGACTGAGCCTGCAAATCTCAGCTCTCGTTGTCTTGCTCTTCTAAAATTAAAGCTCTGCCAAGAATTTAACCAAGGGAACAGAAATAATGATCACGCCTAGTCTCCATCTTCACACTCAACATTTAAGACTTTTCAGAAGCATTTCGTGTTTTCAGCAGAAGTCTCCTTCCAAAGAACATCAATAAGGCAGGCCCATCCGTTTCGCATTTCCGTACAGCGCTAACGCTTTCCCCTTTCACGTGTTCGTATCGGAGAAACGGGCCGCACCTGCCTTTACAGCGTCAGACACGTCCTGGTTCAGCCAGTCTGCCATGCAAGTTTTCCATAAAATTCACACGCCGGTTTTTCCTGCCGCTTTACATCACTAAGCAAGAATTCCCACCTTGGGAGGCGTCAGGCAGCTGCCCCGTTCCTGCGGGACACCGACTGTCCCACTTGCAGCTCTACCCAGGGTCCATGCAACAGGAACACGTTCCCTCAAACACAAAAAAAGACTTCCCTGCCTTAAAGAACTGAGGGATTTGAATGTCAAAATCAGCAGGCTCGCAATTATCTACACTGTTATTTAAAAGAGCAAAGGATAAAGGAGCAAGAATGTCCTAAACCATTATCCATTCAAGAAGCACAACAGCGAGTCTGGTCTGACCAGCAGGCCTTTGGTCGGCAGGCTCCTTGGGGTAAGAACAGATTGCACACCTCTTGCTGCCAAACGCATCATCTGCACTTAATCACAGCGTGACGGATAGCTCCTGAAAAGAAGCGACTGCAGCCATATTCTGTGTAATCCTGCCATCCCCCTCCAAAGCTTGTCACCCCACATCCAGAGTGTCGCTTCCTCAGGGCGGAGACCGTGACTTCAGTCTTTCTCAGGAATACACTTTGGTGCTACACAAAACACTCAGAAATAAACAAACCATTCTTCAGTGAGCGCTTTGGCATGCAGAAGCCTCCTGCAACGTGACACACCAGAACCTGCCTGAAAGCACTTTTACTTTCAGACGCGGTCGCACCCAGGAACGCCGCTGCACAACGATGGAAGCTGCAGCTGGCCACTTACACACCAAAGAACCTACCGATTCCTTTCCCGAAACCGTGTCTCCGCGTGTCACCCAGGCTGCGTGTCTCATCGGAATCTTCCCCCGTGAAATAACAGACTCTGCCAGTCACTGGAAATGATGATCCTGTGCACCGCCTACATTAGAAGCTTGTTTTAACGAACTTCTTCCTAAACGCAACCATGACTTTTAAGTGTAGAGTACATTAGCTGATATAAATCTAGACAATCCTACCTCAAAAGTATACTTTTTTTTAAAATGAGGATTGTTGTGGATATAACGTAGCCCCTTCGCAGAATAAAAATATTCCAAACCAAGTAGAGTGGGGCAAACAAAAACCCAATTACCTATTTTTCTTCTTTTTAGGTAATCATTGCCATGGCTTTGCCTATTTTTAAAGAGGACAGGAAGGAGGACAAGTGTTACATTGGGTTGTGGACTGCTCTCACCAAGAGCTTCCTTCTGTGCCATGGGGAGCACGAAGATCTGAAATACAAACAAGGAAACAAGCCCAGCCAGACGTTCTTCAAAGACGTTTCTGCTTAGGTCAGATCTGTTCGCTACAGGTGCTGTGCACAGGGGCCAGGTGAGCTTATCAGCAGTGGAGAGGTTAGTGCAAGGGAATTCATGCAAGAGCTCCACGCTCCAACCTCTGACAGGCGAGAAAGGAGCCTCCCTACCCACACTTCTCCTAAAAGGTACGTTCAGATTGAGGGCATGTAGGTGGCACCTGCCAAAAGTGGCATGTGAATAACATTGGCAATTTAACAAATTCTGATAAAATACGGAACTGTAAAAGCAGCAATTCAAACACTCAAATCAAATGCTTGTGCTGAGATTACATCTGAGAATCCAGCTTTTCATTGGCATAGGGGGAAGGATTTTAAAGCTCTTTTCTGTAGGTCTCTAGTGTTTTGTGTTCAAAAACCCAAGCCCCGTTTGACCCACAAAGAAATCTAAGCCACCTCTGCTTAACCTCTGCTTACAGTGAAAACACTGCTTTAAAAATTAAATTTCGATTCTGTAACTTCAGCGCTGCCCATTACAGAGCAGAAACGGACACACAGAAAAGCCGACCGCTCCCCACCTCGCATTCACGCGGGCATGACCGCGTACGGGCGTCGCGCCACGGGAGAGCACTGGGTGGGAAACGCTCTCCACCAACCCACCCCCCGTCCGCCCCGGCTGCAGCCTTCCCAGGCTGGGCCACGCACCAGCACAAACCCAGACCGCCCCATTTCCAACACGGTGAGCAAGTCTGCACCTGAACAGCCACCCAGCTGCTTTAAGGCGCTTCCAAAATCTGCATTTTTCTGGGAAAGAGGGCTCCACTTCAGGAGTGGGGTCAGGACCATAGCAGAAGTCAAACCCAGACAGCTTCACTTCTTTAATGTGACATGAGACAATTAATTAATTCCACTTGCACGTGGCTTCCCCTCTCCAGGCCCTGCTTCATCACATATCAGCTTGGTTGGCCCCGAAAGCCAACGTTCCCGTACCGCACCCCAGAACCACACGGAAAGCCTCACTGCTCAGCTCAGCGGCGCCCGACACGCTAAAGAAAAACCGAACGCTGCAGTTCCGTTGTGTTATCATCCAACCCCTCTAATTTGGAAACGATAAGGACTGAAATGAAGAAAGAAGCCTGGAAGCTCAGAAGAACGCTTCGATGCAAAGAAATATCTTCCCTTTGGAATCCGAAGCTCCATTTCCCCCAAAGCAGTAAAAACTGAAAACTGTATATAAACACATTTAAGAACATTAACAGAAAAATAGCCAGCAGTTAAGTAAAGTCACATTCCACTAAACAACGCTACCATTATTGCGGCGTCTGACTTCGGGAGGACAATTCAGTCCTGCAAGCATGTATTGTAATTGCTTTTCCACCACGGGCCTCAGCTTTACAATTGTATCCTTCTTGGGAGGTCAGAACAGGGCCCGGCTGCGGCTCTGAAAAGCAGTTCTGTTTAGCAGCGCTGCTTTATTCATTCTTCTGATCTTACACCTACACGTTCACCGTGAACTCCGCAAAATACCAGTGCCAAACCCCCCATCAAAAGCCGCTGCAATCTCTCTGCTGCTCGGAGAAAGCCTTGACCCTCCGCTTCCCTAACGAAGACGTCGAGAAAGCGCGCATCGCACCAGCTCCAGCGCTGCAAACCCGTCCAGTCACCGAACCCCGGAACGAGCCCGGTGCGACGCAGCCGCTTCTTGCTGTGAACAAGTAGAAAGAAGCTACCACAAGGAACCTGGCTTGTTTCGAGCAAATCGCTCAGAAGGGTTTAGGGAGAAAATACCTGTCCCACTCATTGCGGCGCGAAAGCTGCTGCCTTGCAGCCGTTGGGGCTACGGGAATCCGGCACCTCAGGCGGGCGGCTGACCTCCCTTTCCCTACCCATTTAGATAGGGCCTCTGCTGTTACTGCCACAGAAAGCTGGGCAAAACACCACAAAACACAAAAAAACAAGGCTGTTTTAGAGAACTGAGGGCAGCAATGTTTGTAGCAACTCCTGCATTTTGCAATAGAGGAGCCATCTACCAAAATGGAGAAATCTCAGACTTTCATAACACTTCCTGCCGAGGAGCAGGCCCTGCGCTCCCTCCCCACAACGTCCTGCGGCACTTCTGGTTCTCCAGCCGCACCAACGCCAGCACTTCAGGGTCAGCAGATCACGCCACAAACGATCCACACAAAGCTCTAAAGATTTAGATTTTATTTAAGTGCAGGATGTCTCGGTGAGCAGGTTAACAGCGCACCATCACCGACAGCGGTACCGGCACACGTTGATGGGAACAAGCCACCTCCCAGGGACAGAAATACTCTCTGTCAGGTTTGCAACCAAAGGGAACAGCACAGTGGGCGCCTTCCGAGTCCCCTTCCAGCCCCGAAGCTTTATTTCCAGTAGCCAAGCTATGAAATGTGGAACGGCACCATCGGAACAGAGCCAACACAGCAGGATCCTACTACAGAGGTTAAGCCTGCTCCTGAAGATCAGGTTCCTCAGGGAACCCAGGCAGCATCTTCACAGCAAGTTACGTGCTGGGACACACAAGTTGCTGGGGGGAGGAATAAAAAACCCAAAACAACCAGTTTTGTGCCCCAGTGCGTTTTCCCTCACGGGTCTGCAGCACAGGCGATCCCAACCAGTCGCAACTGGATGTGACGAAAGCGAGCGCTCACAACACAGCACCTTCTCCTCAGACAAGACAGAGGTGGCACATCACCACCCTGCTCCCTTGGCACACCAGGGCCAACGCCATGAATTCATTCACCTCTGCACAGCTCTCCGGTCTGTCAGGAAGCAAGTCGCCTTGCCCAGTGGGCAAGTATGCTATGCAAATACGTTTGAATATTTAGTAAATTTTTGTTTAAGTAAAAGGTACTGCAATTAATACTGCCCTGTTTCCAAAAGTATGGTTTGCATTCAAAAAATTCAGAACGAAAAATCTTCGTATGGAACTATGAAACACAATAGGTAGTAAACAAGCTGTTCTATAATTGATGTCAGGATTCAGCTCAGTTTTTCAGGGGACTTCAGAGCACCCATTAAGGAAAGAGTTACTGCACGCTACAGCGAAAGGTCTCACACCTGATACACTTTAATTACTTAGCTGCAGCAGGGGAGAGTTACTGATGCCGAGCCTGTTTTGTTTCACCGTGAAAGGCTTCTACTGCTATTAATATTCACCAAGGGAAACCGAAATAACATCTTGTCTCCATCTGAATACTTGGAATTATTGTGGAAAAACTAAATCAGAATTACTATGGAAAAACTAAATATATATATTTTTTTTTTTCTCAAAACCAAGGACAAAAGAAACTTACCAGCTTGCAAAGCCACCTGGTAGAGCAGACCTGTATTCCTACACAGAGGAACTCTCCTTCCACAACGGCCTTTATCATAAGGACAACTTCAACACAAACAATCCCTCTGCAGCATAAACCAAGAGCTCAGCCACGCACCCAAAGCCCCACGGCAGAAGCAGCACGCTGTGGGTTATCCACTGAGAGCCCTCTCCACGGCTTTTCTGGACAGGCTGAGGACGACGACCCTGAACCCTGCGCCGCTGAGCCTCCCCTCAGTAACGCTGCCACCACACACACCGCAAAGCTGAGCTCACAGAGCAGCGAGCAGCAGCTTTTATTCAGCTCGCAACACACCAAACCACCAGTACTGCAGAAAAAACCAGCAAGAACAAACTCCTCCCGACCAGCTACATCATGCCATTTTGCTTTCAAGGGGATAGCATCGACCTCTCCCATCCTCTCTCAAAATACGGGGCAAAAATCTTTTTTTCCCCACTAAATTCCACTCTGAGATAGCCTATTATTTCTACATCTGCTAATGCTACCAACAAGTTGAATCCTAACACTGAATCCAACCATAGCCTCAGCATATTGGGAGGCTTCTCTGCCCAAAATGAAACATAGGTGCCATCTGTTTCAATTATACTCATCACAAGGAGACATAACTGGTGAAACTGGCACTTCTTAATAGACTTTTTTTTTTTTTTTATGAAGACATTTTGGAAGTGAAGAGAAAAAGAGGGCCATGAGACACTAGAGGCAGGCGGATGTGTAATACTCAGCAGTCAACAGCACCAACAAGCTTGGCAGGCTGCTGGGCAAACCAGCGCTGAACTGCCCCACAGGAAAGGTAACTCTTGCTTTCACTGAAGTCGGGAAAACCAGCTACGTCTGAAGGGATACGGAACTGAAAGGGCATCTCAGAGCTGAAGACATCTATTCTTGGTTAGTACCTTTAAGTGATTCCATGGAAGTTGACAATTTTACCTTCAAATTTCAAAAAATAAAGAATTTTTTTTTTAAAAAGCCACCAAACACATCAACATGTACACAAGCACTTGTTCGGTCACAAAACAGAACATTTGGACAGAAGCAAGGTAAATATTTACCGATTCCATAGTTGAAAGCTGTTGTTAGCAGGACATAAATTAAAATCCAACAGAGGTGTGTCCCAAAAACACTGTGTAATCTGAAAAACACAGGAATCAGTTCATTAGAAAATTCAAACACAATTTAATTTTATTCACAAGCATGCTACATTTGAGTACATGAAGGCTACTGAATACAAATCCTTGCCTAACCCCAAAATAAACTTTCTGTTAACAAGCCTGCACAGAGTAAGAAGAATAAAAGAAATTTCAGAAAGCCGAGCAGAGCACCAACCAAGTTCCATAACTTTCTGAGAGCAGATTTAAAAAAAGAAAATTTACTCATCTCAAGGTTTCTTGAACCGTCTGTGTGGTTCTACAGCCATTCTATTTACCAAAAAAAGATATGTCACCCCACAACTGCGAACAGCCCGGGAACCGACAGACCACACAAGGGAAGAACGACCTGCCCACCGCACGCTACCAGGTGCCCCGAGCCAGTAATTCACTTTCTTGAACAACTTCTGTGGAATTACCCATGACACAAACGCTTTCTTTTTAGGCACACCTTTGGACCCTTGCTCTGAATAGCAGCTGATGTATTACAAACCTCTACCTTCTCTTTATTCTTTAAACAGCTCTTCCTGCACCTTTCAAGGATACTTTTCCAGCTGAAGATTCCCAGAGTGAAACTTCTGACGCCGGGCAGGAACCAGCAGGAGCTCTCAGCACCCAAGGCAAAGAGGAATTACAGTCATGAACTGGGCGACTGAACTGGTACGCGAAAGGCAGACGATTCCAAGGCCAAAACCCAGTCCCTGAACTCTTCGCCCCTCCTCACGACGGAGGAGCGCTCAGCTGCGCGGCGTTCGCGGTCTCGGGTGACTGTCACATCAGCGCGGGCAGAAACCCGACTTGCCTGGCAAGCGTCAGGGCTGCGGCTAAGCCCAGCCTATCTCCTGAGTCACCCAGCTCTGCCAGCGCAGACGGCGAGCACGTTTGCTCAGAAGGAAATTTCTCTGCCAGCCAGAGCAAACTCGTCTGTTCCAGATGAGATCTCCAGGAACGTTCCCAGCGTTTTCCAGGGGATCTGGCCTGCTCCCTGCCTGCTGAGGGGACAAGGGGTGGGCGGCACAGCTCAGGAGCCCAGATGAGCAAGGGCAAGCCTGAACTACAAACAAGCACATTTGAGGGTTCGCAATATGGACGACCAGAGAGCTTGGGCAAAGCCACGTGTAAAGCACTGTCTTATTCCAGATTTTTTATGTCCGTGATGAACCAACCCCCCTCCAGGTGTCTGCTCAGCATTCCCAGGTTCTTACTCCTACTTGTAAGGGACATGTAAAGATGGGAAAAGTCAACCTATGCTCTAAGCAAAAAGGCAGAACTTCTTCAAAATGTGTTAGACGCGTCAACAGCAAGGCCTGAGCTTCTGCTACGCTGCTACAGAGAAGCAGCTCAATAAAGGAACTATTTAAAAGAAACCAGCTGATGAGGGACTGCAACTGCTAGAGCCCGGCCACGCCAGGCGAGCAGCAGGACCCCACTGACGTTCTCCTGGTCTGCACAAACAGGTCAGAGGGTTAACTGCCAACTCCGCACACCGCCCGCTGCCAAATTCCCCCCTCAAGCTCCCACGTCCTCTAGACTCTCTAAACCACACCCAGGGACACCACGACCACCCCTGTTCCTGCTGACAATGGAAAATTCGGATTTCTTCCAAATTACCTTTCCTTCAAAAAGGAGAAATTCTAAAAATCAATTTTATTCTCAAAAAAAATCACACGTGCAGTTACAAATGGGAACTACAACGTACAAAATATGTTCTTTTCAGCAAACCTAACTACTGCTTTTATTTGCATGCTCCCTTGCCAACTGCCCTTCCCCAGCTCACACAGACCACCTTCACTCCAAGGATCTTCACATCTACCTCCTCCTCATTATACTCCGTTTCTTCCATTCTTTTTCTAAAACCTCTCACACTGATGCCTTTACCACGCAGGTAAAGGTGCTTTGGGGCAGCCAACCACTCTTTTTTAAACCTTGTTTTAACCGATTATTATTCTCCCAAACCCTGCCTGCACCACTTTGAGGCCCGGCTGCCTCATCCCGTGCTCCAGAGCGCAATGCTGCTTTAAACAGCAACAGATTGAGTTTCCTGTAATCTTCTCACACCTCAGCAGTCAACAGGACTTGCCTACGTAGAGCTCGTGACACGCAGTTCACTTTTCTACTTCACTGCTGCCCATCCATCACCTCACAAACGGCTTCTCTGCCGTAGCTGGGTTTGGGCGCTGCCTTCCAACAGGACGGTTTGGAAGAACCATCCAGGAGAGACATCTGGGCTAACCGGGACAGAGAGATGGTGGAGGAGACTGGGAGCCCTGGGAAAGCCTCCTTTGTTTAGAGAAACTTTCACTCCCTGATGAAAAGTTGAAGGAGAGGTGCCCAGATGAGCAACACAGCTGCAGCCAAGGCAGAGCCGCTACCAGCGAAGCTAAGGGAGTCTCAGTGAGTCACAGTGAAAAGGACGAGGTCAGAATAAAATGAAAAACCAAAAGGAACACGTAAGGGCGCATGGTCCCGACTCAAAGAAAGGAAATCCTGCCGCAGGTAAACTTTCCTGTGGCAGGTAAACTTTTCCAGACAAGCAAAAGGGAAACAAATGAAAGTTTGCTGACATTTTCCTTTCAAAAGAGCAAAGGAGATAAAGACACACAGCTACCTCACGTTTTTTTCCCAACGCAAGCGAGTCCTGTGGCACTGAAGGATCCCCGACAGGGAACCGCAGTCCTGCGCGGTACAATACTCGCACAGCACCTCTTCCAGCGTGATTCCCCTACCCCTTTTATCATCTTCTCCTCCACAAGTCAACTCTAATTGGGGCCATCCACTTAAACAGAGATAAGAGAGAAACTGGGGGGAAAAAGCTGAACTTCCAGCTATGCTATCTGGAGAATCAGTAGTGCTGCCGGCTGATGGTAGCGACTATGATCAACTGTGAACAAAATTATCATGAAAGCCTACAGAAATCCTGTCCCATGACATACCGATACACAGTTTTGAAGATCTATTTACACCTGCTTCCTGGCCTACACGTAGCAATTTTATTCATTACGTAGCTCACCTATAACATACACATTAAGAACTGTAACGCTGAAATAGCGAGCACGTGCGAGCCAAGTAACTTTCACAACAAGCAAGCAGTCTACCATGTTTTAATGAAATGGCTATCAAATTACCTACGCAGTACAGCAAAAGCTTCAGCAGAAGGTGCCCAACGGACAGATCACGGGCAAACCTGACTGGTCGTTTGTATTTGGGTCACTCGCACAACGTTCCTGTTGTGCAGAATCCAACATTTCAATTTATAATTAACCTTACTTCCAAACTCCTGAATTATAATTAATAACATTGACACATTTATCCATCCCATTTTCTTAGCCTTTGTCTGATGAAATCTATCGCTTCACAAACGATCTTTACTGTCCTTGTTGTCCCTTCTGTGAACTTACACCACCGACCGCTGGACAATGCTCTGGCGCGCGCCAAGCTTGCTGCCGCTACGCAGAAACCACTCTGCAATGCAAAATGGCAGACATCCCGCCTTCCTCTGCGCTGAAACGGCAGCGTAAATACCGAATCATTGAGCATCCAAGGTGACCAGACTCTGGTTTAAAACAGCCTCAGTCTTACAAGACTTGTGATGCTTTACTTCATATTAACATGAAGTAATTTGGAAACTCTGGGAAAGCAGACAGTTCAAAAAAAAAAAAAAAAAAAGTTTTTCAGCCTCTACATTCTCCCACCAACTTCTGTTTTTCAACACGTAGTGCTCAGCAGTTCCCTGCTGATCAGTTATCGATTCCTCTTGCTGCACTCCCACACAGATCAGTAAACTTCAGATTTACAGCACACAGTGCAACTTTCGCTGGCATTCATTGAAAAAATTGGGAATTAAGGAACTCGGACTCCTTTAACTAAAGGATATCTTGTAACTTTACAGAAATCAGTATTTGAAGATGGAAAATGCTTTACAATCACAAGAAGTGATCTGATAAAAACCAGTATACTTGCATTAAGGGTAGCTATAGACTGTTTACACCAAAGCAGCGTGGGCAGGCAGCTGAGATCCGGCAGGGAACGCGCGCTGGTTCCAGGAACGAAGCAGGAGGGGGCCGCATGGACTGACGGCAGCCAGAAAAGAATAAACCCGGGTGTGAGGTTTTGTATTTACAGAGGTATAGAGTCACTTAGAAGGGCCTCTATGAAAAACATGTTCAAGATTCAACTATTCTATATATCTAGATATTCCTAAACTGGATCAAACAAATGCTGAAAGGGTTCTGCTACAATACAGGAAGCAGGAAAGAAGCTGTCTGCTGAAGCCGCATTTCAAACAGCCATGAGGCCAGCCTCCCGACAAGCAAGTACATTTCTTCTTAGCAGTGTTCCTCTGAACCAACAATTTGTGTTTTGATACAAAGACAGACTTGCATCAGTTCAGATTTATGATGATTCAGAACTATGAAGCGTAACAGGATACCAGTATGAGATCCAGGTTCTGGTTTAGACCAAAATCTCTAGGGAGTAGGATAGCCTTTTTCCACAGCACTCATCTGCTTCCCTCCAAACAACACAAAGAAGAGACAGAATTTCAATGCGGCATCTCTCCGAGGGCTTCAGCGAAAACATACGCTGGGAAGCACACAGGACCCCAGTGAGCTCACGCTTTCACATCAGCTCCACTACCTCAGACACAGCACTCAAGGAGGTACGAGTACAGTGGATTTGGAGGGAGGAGAAATCCAGAAATGTTTTCCAGTGCACTCCATAGGCACGCCAAGAACTCGGCGACACTGCCTGCACAGCTTCACATGGCACCCCGTACACAAACACTCATCTTCCACCCTGCTGAAATGATGGAAAAGACTTGTTCTCAGAAATCGCAAAATCACATTACAATTCAAGAATCTGAGAAAACGGGGGGTGGGGGGAAGAGAATCCATAAGCAGACAGCACTACAAACATATACTTATCAACTACATGCCTTCCAGGAATAGTTGTAGATACTTTCTGCAATAACAGGGATTCTCTCCCTGCCTGTTACAGCACCCAGGTCGGTTCAGAATCCAAACGACAAGAGCTGGAGTACGGGGAAGAAACCACAGTGCCACACAGACAGACACGGCGCAGCAGCTGCTGCCTCCGCTCCCTTCTGCAAGCTCTGCTCACACCCCGTGAGAGCCCAGACCAGACCTGCCCAGCGCGGCAGGGAAAGCTTTCCTCCGGCCCCACGAGGGGACACACAGCTTACAGAGATCATCGGGTTCGTGGCAATTTCACCCGAGAGCCTGGAAAAACACACGCAGACCACTACACCGCTCGGGACTATTTAGAAAGAGAAAAGAAGAGGTGTTGCACTGAGTCCTGAAGCGGGGGAGAAAGAGCTGTTTCCAAGAAATACACAGAAATTAGAGATAAATAACACGGCTGTAACTGAAATGCCCTGCATCCTATCAGTAGCTTCCAGACCAACCACCTCTAAATACACACGTGCTGAGCAAAGTTACCTTCAGTGGGACCGGATCACACGCACTCACGCGTGCAGCTGCTCCTACGCTTCACGAAGACGTTCCCTTTAGTGGTGTGCGCTGCAGAGTGCCTTCCACTAGAATCTACAAAGGAGCAAGTATTTCCTCAGCAACCACGATACCCGACTATGCTCAACTACCAAAGTGAAAATTCAAAGTGCAGAGAGAATTCCACTAGTGCTTAAAAAAAGTAATGAAAAACCTTTCTGTGTGCTCGATTGTGACAAAGTTGTAGCATCAAGTAAAATCTAATGTGATAGCTTTCAGAAACTAAGTAGGTAGTATATTCTTGGCCTCAAAGTTCCTTTATTTTGCCCTGCAGACAGTATGTATGCCGAGATCTACATTTTTTAAAGCTCCTGTCATCTCTGCCACTTGATAAAAATACAAAATAACCTGATACTGTCCTCAGAAACACAGATCAAGACACTTTGGTGTGGGCTGAAGAGCCTAAGGGTCAATTTATCCCACCAAAGCAAGTAAGCAGGAAGGGAAAGATGCAGTTCTTGTGGAGCCACATTGTCATGCAAATGTTTTAATTGAAAGTCTGACTCGGACAATGCAGCCCGCAAGAAGCTGGGGGTTGACAACAGTCTAAATTAAGGAACAACTAAGCCGTTTAGAGACCTCCAGGGAAGGAAAAGAACCCAGGACCTGTAATGTGAAATAACCAGTTTCAATGTGTTTCAGGTATTCCTCAAGATTTGCGCTTTTTCCAGTTCATTAAACGACACCGGTTACAGTATTTACACTCTGATACGACAATCCGACTCAGCCTCCATCACCAGTATTCTTGGCTGACCCTGAGGAATTATCGCACACCACTGTTGTCTACTTTAGAAATATTCCAAACATCGTGTTTGCAAGAAGAATGGGAAAGGCCGCTTGTGCACGGTACATTTCTGTCTCTTTTTATAGAAACGAGACTTGAGAAGCTCAAATAAAAATTCTGGAGTTCATTTCAGTAGGGCAAAACATGGTACAGACCTGCTTAACTGCTTTTATGCTTGAATTGTATTAAACTGAAAAATAATTATCATCCGAAGCCTAATGTTTCAGGCTTACCCCAGTTTAACCCTTGCAAACAGACACCAGGCAGCTGAGCAATAAACTCTGAAGTTACTGGCCACTCCAACTTTATTATTGGTTATTTGTTCATATCGGAGATTAAAAAGTTCTCTGTCCCTCAAGAGTATCTCAAAATTGCCAAGTCCTAAAATTACATACCACTTCTCCTGGAAAGATCCATGAAAGCAGCCTGAAAAGCACCTGGCACGGGTAAAAAAGTGGGGCTGTCAAAAGACCTTCAGCTCCCAGTGCAACCTGAAAGCTGAAATCATTGAAGTAACCCGTTTTTTCTCGGCGTGATGTGGCAGAAGAGCAAAGCAAGCCTGAACAGTTTCCACTGAAGCAGATTTTTCAGTTCTGTGCACACAATTAAGAGTTCTGGAAATACACAAGCATGTTCCCTCAGCTCTCCTCCTTCACCCTTACCACCCTTCTGTGGCTTCTCTGATGAGTGGAAAGTATTAAGTCAAAACACAGTTTCTGCAGTTTCCTTAACCAACCTTGGGCTGAAGCTCAAGGCTACAGCTTGCCCTTCTGTACCAGCAAGCAGAGACAAGACTCGGTCTGCCGGTCTGGAGGACACACAGTTTTCCACGCTATGATTTAGTCTGCGTAAGTTAAAAAAAACCTCCCCTAGTTCTAAAAAACATTAAATACCTTAAAGATTATGCTCTTTTATCAGCAAACGGATAAAGAAGCCTTAACTGTCCTAGCAGTACTTGCCTCACAACAGCATTATCTTACAGCAAGTGGCCATCTCTGCCACGGATGGAAATAAAACAGCCAGGCACCCAAAAACGGTTATCCACCGCCACTTCGGCAGCTAGGGAGCTACAGGCATCCTTGCTTGGCAGCCCCAGTGCTTCCAAATAACCCTCCAGACCCCAATCATGTCTCTTTTTTAGAGCTCCAATACAAAATGTAATGACCTAAGACTGCTGGGTCTTTCCAGCCTGGCTGAATCTCTTCCAAAAAGATGCATCATCAGGCTCATTTCTTTATTAAATGATCTGCGTGCGCAAAGCAAAGACCCACTGTCTCGCTTCGGAAAAACACGTCATTATCACTGGTACACAGCAAAAACCAATATACACGTTAAGCACGTGAGAATGTGTTTCCAAGAAAACCACCAGCACAGAACACCATCGTATCTGCTTTCAATAACCTGAGCTGGTTAGCTATCCAGCCACTAAATCCAACGGCAAAATGTGCAGAACTCTCAAGCTGCTTATTTTAGTGTGCAGTAAGCTGCTAACACGTAAGCCATTTGGAAGAGACAGAGGATGCACAATGGCGTGGATCTTCAAAGCAGAACTGTTCCATTAATATTTTTAGTTCACATGAAAACGAGAAGAAATTGTTACCTCTGTGTCCCAAACGCTTGCTGAGCCCCATCCGAAAAGCAGTAAATTTCCAATCCAGTTATTCTACAGTCAGAGAATACCAAGACAGGATGAAACTGTTTCTGAAGTACAGCAGCACGCATGTGGACATGCAAAATGAAGGGAATAACATATTTGAAAATCAAACATTTTAGAAAGCATGAGCCAGGAGAAGACGTTCAGGTCAAGACAGAAACCAACTGACAGTGAGTTCAAGCGAAAGGCAGGAGGCAAAGACCACAAAGCTGCTCCTGGGCGTTCAAACAAGAAGTAATAAAGGAAAACCAGCACTCCCGGAATCAACAGCATGAGCAGTCATATTCCCAGATGCTGACAACGAGAAAGGTTTATGGGAAAACCAACCTAAACTAATCAAGTACTAGAAAAGTTAGTATACATTCAAAAGCTACAAAGTTCAAGGTTTTAACAAAAACCAGCCAGAATTGTAACAGATTCATCTGGCAAACAAACTGAGCTGCCACTTTCTCTAGCTCACGTTTGTCACGGCCACCCTAGAAACTCACCAACTGCACTTAGAACCACAAATAACCCCAGTGACCGAGGGGAACTTCTACCATTTGAGATCTAAAAGACACATGATAAAGAATACGCTGACGTGTCATCAAAAGGGACACTCAAGTGCGAATTTTGAAGCCAGACAAAGGTACAGCCCATCTTTGAGAGCTCAGAAAATCCCACTGTGCTGAACAGAATGAAGCCAAGCTAAAAGATCTTGAAGTTTCAATCTGTCCTAATTAAGCTCCAAGATGCTGGCCTTCAGCAACCCAATGAAGACAAAAAGTATGTTCTCTGGAATTAAACTGTAATTTAAAGTTAGATCACAGTTGCTGCCATATTTCAGGTCTCTTCCCCTTTTCATTCCTCCTAAACACAAGTCTGAAGCAGGACAAAGACATACGTCCCAGCGTTAGGCTGAGTATCTTCCCCACAACTTTACTAAGAGCCCTTTACCCATCTGTCCCACTCAAATTCCCTTTGTAAGGTCTTCTAGGGCAAGGAAGGAGGGTTAACCAGGCTAGGGAAAGCGCCACTTTATTTCAAAATATGAGTCTGCAGTTTCTTACTCTGTGCTCAATTTTAAGACGTTGAGAAAATACAGACCATTCTTCAGAAGAAAGAAGGAGCGACAGACACATTTGTCACCTTTACAGTCTCAAATATTTGCAACCATGCGGTTCAGTGGCAAATTGGATACAGGTTACTATTAATAACTGAACTATTTCCTTTCCTCTCCGAAAGCTGATTTGTGAAAAGGATGCAGGCATCCCATTTTAACACACACTAATTAGCCAAGGGAGAGCCAAGGAAGTCATCGCTCAGCCTTCACGAACACACACATAGTCTCTCTCAAAGAGGAAAAAAACAGAGCAAGCTTATCCAAGGAGCGCACAATCACTCACTCCAAGCAGCAGTATACAACCTCCTCAGCCGAGAAAATTACGCGTAGCCACACCAACATCGCAACTGGAGACTTCAACATCTCAGACACAGGTTTCTTTTTCTTAAGAATACGCAGGACTCGCTCACAGGCGCACAACCAGGGACGTACAGCCGTTACAAGGGTTTGGTGACACCATTACCTGTCACAGCAGCAGACCTGGCCTGATGACCCAGGACATCCCCAGAAAGCGACATGAAAAATGCAATTGTCAAAACGTGCTCAAGTCTTCAGTCTCCAGAGTTATGACAAGTGCCTTACAATCACCTCAAACTACACAGCAAGGAGACACCGTAAAGGCAGCGCCTCCTTGATTTACACACGGCACCTCTCCCCTATTGTCCAGGTCCTGGCAAGTTAAGGTCAGAATAAAACGAGTCTTTAAAAATACCACACAAACTGAAAGCACCTACAGCTTCCACTGATTATTTTTTCCCCTTCCATTATAAGCCCTGAACAGCTTTAAGTAGCAGTTGCCATCATTAAAGAAGTTGCTCCCCTCCCATTTTCCATTCTCCTGAGAAATGAACCTCCTGGCAGCAGCAGGTAGCGGTGAGGAAGCGGCAGGCTGCTGCAGTCGCACCCAGCTACAGACAGCAGGTCTGGAAAACGGCGCGAGGAGGGCACAGGCCACCTCAGCCACAAAGACTCACCAGAGAGCATTGCTGAATAATAGAACAGGGAAGTCAAATGTCTGCCCGCGTACGTTGGCGGTACCTCAGCTCCTCAGGAGGGGCGCAAGGGCTGCGGGTGAAGTTACCGGTTACAGCCGAGCAAAGCGGAGCAGCGAGATCTCTGCCCCCGCTCGGCTGCTGGATCCCCTCCTTCTCCCCCAGGCCACTTCTGGAGCTTGTCCGTAAATCAGCTTAACCTGCCAGCCCAGCAGAAAACCTACTCATCTTCCTCTGCCTGCTGGCCTCCCCTCTCCGAAGGGGCTGAACCGGCTCCTGTGCCCCGGGAAGAGGCAGCGCTCGCCAGGGAGGGTGGGGGAGCCTGACCCCCCCGCAGCAGCGGTGAACCAGCTCCGGCCGCGCCATGAAACCACACCCCGAGAAAATCTACAAACGCCTCCTGAAAGGGCATATCCCTTCCTTCAAACACATCGCCGTCCAAATAAACAGCACAGAGGGTGGCGAGGGAAGCGCTCAGAGGACAAAAGGACAGAGTTGGGATTAAACCCAGTCCCTTGATCCCCGGCCAAATGGCCTACCCATAAGCCCACGCAACGTCCAGAGCCAATTTAAAATCCTGAGTGCGCTATACTTCAGGTTATAAAATCATCTTTAGACACACAGCTGAAGTGTTCTTTGCTCTGCTGGTGGCTAAAAACAATTCCTTTGTCATCAAATCCTGCTTCAGCAAGCTGACGTGACGTTTTTAACTCAGGAAATAAGATAATTACGGTTCAAGGTAAACAACTACAACCGTGCATCACAAACAGTTTCTAATTTTAAGCCCGAGTCCCTCTAATGCCATCCATATTTTAAAGAAAGTTTCCTTACAAACGGTTTAGGTTGCCCGAGCAGCTTGTGACTGAGCCGTGCTGCTGCTGAGCTTCAGCAGCAGTCTCGGGAAAACACGGGCAGGTGTGGCAGATAAAGCCTAGCAGATGCAGCAGGTGAGCTCCTGTATCCAAACCAGCCGAGGTAAGCCGAACATGAAAGGAGGAACACACACTCTGAATCTTAAATAGCTTAAGAGGTAAAAAACTGTGTCTCTTAGGAACACAAAGAAAACAGTCAGCGCTGAGACCAAAGCTGCACACACTTACGCAATGCTTGCTGCAAGTCATTTTATATCCCAGCCCTCAAACGCCCCGCTGCAGCTTCCCCAGTGGCACAGACAGCGAGAATTCAAGTCGTAACACGCCGCAAGAATATCAGCTCCCAAGGTGTTCGACACAAGGCAGTAAACTCACCTACAGCTATCTGTGCTGTGTCTAAACTGGCCCTTCTGCTACTGCTATCATAAAACATGCTCCGAGTTACCGAGAAACAAAGCCTTACAACAAACAGAAGCATCACCGCCGAGACTTCGTAAGCCAGAAACGCTGAAGCGCAACATCCGAGTTTGTCTGGAACTACAAGGAGGTATTGAGGGCAGCGAGCTGTCCGCCTCCAAGATGAATCATTGCACACAGAGGTAGCAATAAGTCCAAGTACTGCTCAGAGGTGTTAGCCTGGTAGGCTTTCATTCTTCCTCATCTGGAGAAAAAGCAGCACTAAATTACAACCAAATGAACGCAGCTGAATGAGAGAACGTAGCAGGGCGAGACCTGGTACAGACAAAGCATTCTTAAACAGTTGTGCTCAGAAGAGCCAGAAGCGGTCAGAACTATCCCAACAGCCAGTCGCAAGACCGACGCCGGTCCTGCAGAAGACTAAACAGTAAAGGGGAATCACGTGGTGAAGCCTGTGCGGCTTGGGAGAGCTCGCTCCTCCAAAACTTTTCATCACTAAACATTTTCAAACCACCCCACCCCATTTCTGCTATTGTTGTCAGAGAGGGAATTCCAATCAGAACAATTATTTCCACCACATTTTTCTGTTAGAAGAAAAATGGTAATACTGCACAGCGGAAACACAATTTACGCAGTAGTTCATCTAGCAACGCAAGCCTCCCTCCTAAAGCAAAAGGGATTAAGGTGCCTCGAGCCCTCGTGCAGCAGCACGGATGTATTTTTAGACACAAACACTTGAAGGCAGCAATATGGTGGAAGTCTCCCAGGTTGAAGCTAGCTGTGGGAGGTTAATCTCTACACCCTGGAGAGGGCCGTTCATTAAGAGGCTGTTCAGAGCAGAAGGAAACAATTCACCCACTCCCTGAAGAAATCCCTCTTCCCACGACTGCACACAAGGCAGCTCCTCGGAACTCTCCACCGCCCCACACACCATCCCAATTTGCACCATTTTCTTGGTACCAGCACCACGTCCAGGCTGTGTCAGAAAGCACTCCTCCCTCCCAGATCCCTAGCACGACCAATGGAGCTAAATTCAACGCTGACTCCAAGGCACAACATAGGATGCAAAGTGGCCTGAGGTCAACCCAAGTGTCCAAGAGAAGGAGGCAGCAGAATGACAGCTCAGCTTTCCAATGTTTTATCTGTAATTAACACTATTTCGTGACTTCTGATAAGGGAACACATTAGCTGTCAGAGCAAACCCAAGCGCAAGTAAGTGAACCTTAAAATATTCTCAAAGTGAAGCTTCGGAAACACTCAAATACTCTGTCACCAAAGCCACTCTGCTCTTTTCTTGCTAAAGAATGAATGTTTAACCCCATTATCAGGTAAAGGAGTCTCTGTTCAGTGAGTCCACAAAAGGAAACCTGATCACCACACACTTCAGTTCATACCTACAACTGTGCTCACGTTGCAAGTCATCCAGCAAGCCTTCAGGACCACACCTTCGGAAATAAACACCGCAAGGGTTTGCTCAGACAGCTGCCTCCCACCCGGGACGAAGTCACAAAACAAGCTGTCTCCAAGTCAGCCCTCACACGCACCCATTCACACCCGGACCACGGGGTCACGTGCAGGGTGGCTGGCTTGTTCCAGCGTCAAGCAGATCGCCCGGCTCTGCTCCATCAATGCAATGACATCTCTCAGCCTGAGCCACAGGCTGAACAGCCACCACACACCTCCACCTTCAGACCCGCACCGGGCTGCTCCCATGGTATCCGGAAACATCAACACCAGCCCAAAAAATGCTTCCTAATATTTTCTTCTGCTATTACTTATTTTAATACTTAACTCTCAAATAAACTACTTTCAAATTATAAAGCATTTGACATGGATCACCTGATTTTTGGGTAGCTGAAGTAAAGCCAAATGGAATGAAATCCAGATAAACCCATCAATTACAGAGAGTAAGTGTTCGTTAGTTCATGAATTGCCAGCAAGTCTGACTGTCCCACCTGACAGCTTAGAGACACTGTCATTGTCAGAATGCATTACCAACCCCCTTTGAAGAGCTCCATTTCAGCATCCCAAATGTGTCACTACAGAAGGCAAATTAATGGTCAATTTTGAGGATTTATGTGACAACAGGCAGGGGGAAAAAAAAAAAAGAAAAAAAGAGGAAAAATGCAAAAAGTCTACAGGAGGCCCAAAAGTCCTGACTACAACCAAGCCATTTTTCAAACTTTTCTTTAAATTAGATTGGCCTTTGACTATGAATCACATCTGCCTCTTCTAAACAGCAAGAGAGCACCAGCATCGTACAGCGAAAGATACGGAAACACGCAAAGGGAAACAGAGGTGAGTAACATCTATCAACAAGGCTACTCCACACCCACAGCACACACACACCGTGCTTATACACCTCAAAAACGCTTCATTTGTAACAGCTCACAGCTTTCATGGAAGGCAAGCAAAATTATACTAAAATAGGGGGTGTAGGTATAAGAAAAATAAAGCTGAATTCAGGCCTGCCTCCCCTCCTTAGCCCTACATCCTCCAAATGCTTTCAATAGGATGTCACCACTACTTGTTTATACGCCATCGCAGAAAAAACCGCTCGGTTTCTTAATACTGCATTACAGAACACAACGTTACTCAATTCTTTCTGTAAAGTACCAAGAAATAACTGTGAGACCATATGCATCCGAAAGCATCCACGTGCCGGAGTAATCCGGACTTATGTAACCGACAATCAGCGTCCAACCGCGGAGAGCAGGAGAGAAAGGGCCAACATACACACTTTCTTTGAGACCCAAACCCAAACTAAAAATTCATGCTGAGGAGTTTGACTCGGGAGGCAAGTGAAACGCACACCTCTAAGTGACAATTGAAGGTTTCTGCCGTGAAAGTACACAGACAAAAGAGGTTGATTTTCGCTCCTTTAGCTCATCCCGTTAAGCAAAAATGAATCATTTGCTAACAGACAGTTCAGTTTGAACCCATCCCATCACGATTCTTATCTCAGTAGCTGGAAAGCAAGTCTTTCCAAGGCTTCACCACCCTCCTGTTTTCTCAGGGCATCCTAAAACGCCAGGCATCTGAGCACAGATACTCCTGGAGATCACACTGTACTTTACCCCCAAGTCACAGTAAAGACGCGAAAGCACCTGCTCCTACAAGCTGACAGGACCCACTGCGGTCCCCAGCCCCATCCAGAGGAGGGCAAAGCCCACCAGTGCGCAGTGGACTGCAGTGTGCTGTAAGGCAGGGGCAGTGTCTGACACCCTAAATCACCTCTGCCTTCAGATGGCCCCACTGTCTTCAGCTGTAAGATCAGCTCCCTCCCGCCAGCTGCAGTGGCCATATGTAACGCTCACATCTGCATTTTCAGAGCCTGGGGGTTCCTGAGTGGAAGTAAATCAAAGGGAAACGTGGGCTCTGTACAGAAGAATAGCAGCCGTGGCATGAGGCTGACGTGCGCAAGGCAGCCAAAACCGAGAGGTTCAAAACAGACCCAAAACGCACAGATAGGCAACAAACGTGACTAAAACCCACCCTCACCCCCTTTCTACGTGCTCTTAGCCACAAGAAAACATTTTTTTCTTTCCTTATAAGAGTGGTTAAGTGCTTTGGTATCACTCTGTGAGACAAAGCTCACTGTTCCTAGTTGCAAAGCCTGAGGTGGAAGAGAAGGTGTTTGTCCAGCTGCAACCACCACCATAAAGACACAGACGCATTATTGTGGAAAGCAAGTCAACTTCTCCTGCACAGATAAGGATAACAAACGTTTCACTGCCGTGTTTCAAACGTTTAAGAGCTTAAACTGAACCACAGGAAAGGGCATTACTAGTTAGGCTACTACAGCAAATGAAACAAAAATTGAAAATGAAGTCTAACTGGCATTAAATTTAAGTAAACAAACATCAATTCCACAATCATCATAATATACAGACAGCGCCGACGACAAAACTTCTGCAGAACAGAAAAGCACCCTTGGTAACTCTGAACATGAAGCTGAGGTACCACAGGCATCTTACAGTTTATATAAATAAAGTGCCTCCTGCAAAGAATCATGGCTCCTCCAGCGAGAACTGCAGCATGATTAACAGAGGTCCATTATAAAGGCAATGCATAACCCAGCTCCTGCGAGTAGTCACTGCCACATCGGACTCCGTTTCCATGGCAACCAGGCAGGAAAATATAAAGCAAATTACAGTTAAATGAAAATTATTCTCCATGACAATATATGTTAATGCAGGAACATTTGCAAGGGCATTCTAGATAAAATGTTTACATTCACACATGTGTTTAGAAAAATAAATAAAAAGCAGGCTATAACAGCTAATGGATCATCTAAAGATAAGGATTTTTTTTCAACTTTTAATGTATTCTGCATAGAATTCTTCAAGCTAACAAAATGGAAAACAAACCACCTTAACAAAAGGTATTTGCACATTTAGCTACAGTATACACTCTTTAAGAAACAGTTTTTCAGAAGATCTAACATGTACGTTTTTGAATGTTGTGATCCTTTAGTTTTCCTGGCTGCAAACAAAGAGCACATTTATACCTCCTCACCCCAGGAGAAAATGTTTTAAACTCAGAGGCTAAGTCACTCAGAATATTTATAGAGATCTGACTGAAACTGGAATAGCGACTGATTTTAACCAGCTCTAACTTACCGAAAACTGAAAAGTGTTTCATACCTCAGAACTCGCAGCGTTGACTCTACAACCAGGAGAGCCTCCTGCCTCCCCACGGTTTAAAAAGCGGTCAACGAGAACGCGCTGTCCGACCGACCCACAATTAAGGCTTTAAAAGGTTATCCTACTCTCCCACCATGACCACTTAGCCTAAGCAGTCCTTTTTTTTTAGGGAATGTATCTCAGTTTTTAAGCATCTTCTGAAGCACGAAGTTAATTGGAATGAGGCTCGTTCAAGAGGCAGCCACTTATTTTTTTAACTCACTTGGCTCACACCCCAAAGAAAAGCCCAAAGAAAGTAGGTTATAAACTGACTTACAGTCTCTTTTCCACTCTGAAGCGCCACGTTTTAAGAACAGTTTAAAATACTGCATCGGAAAAAAGCACCCCTCTCAGCCGCGTTTCACGGTTCCCGCTGCCAAGTTCCTTTCCCATGGAAATGGTCTGCCTGTTCCGCAAGTAACACAGGTGCAGGTTTCTTAGGAAGACCCAGAGAGAGCACAAGGCACTTTTTGAACCCGTCTCAGTGAGCTGGGAACACAGAAGACGGCATTCACTCCGCTGGCAGATCTGAACTTACTCCGTACACGCTCCCACTGACCTCCGCATCTGCCTCTTGCCTCCACCTACAGAACAATACTTGAATCATGAGGATCATAACTTTTTATGACAGTGGGAAAACTGCAATATTCTCCACAAGTTCACTCCACCCTGCGCATAAAACTGCTCATAGGTTCAACCATAAAGCAAACTACCTTCTTTGAAGTTCGACTTAAAGCCCTGCACACGTTATAAAGCTGCTCTGAAAAAATGCGGCGTATTAACATTTTACATAACCACACTCAGGGAAGGCATCACTCGTTAATCATCTGCTGGGACTGTTGACAAAAGCAAGTTAGGTCAGAAAGTATCTGGGTAACAAAACTCTTTACAGGTGAGCTCAGGTTACCCACAAACATGAAATTCGCATACCACCAAATATATTCCAGTCATGCTCCACTTTCCCCGAGGATCACTTGCTGCAGAGCCCACAGCGGCGTTACCGTTATCATTTCAACTAATTTAGTCACCGATCTCAGCGCAACCACGACTCCCTCCACCTCTCTCTCTACGGTGATACGCAGACAATCTCCATACAACGCAAAGAAAACAGCTACAAATCCTAGACTAAAAAAAAAAAAAAATCTGCAAATCAAACGCACTACAGTCGCAGTTGCTAGGTTCCTTTAAAACCTCCACTAATTGCTAGGATTGGGTTTCTGCTGAAGCTTCTTGCTGCAGTGGTGGAGGGGTTGAATGCTGTTTTCACAAAAGAACTTCTAAAACCACAGGCTGCATGTCTGCAACAGCAAGTATTTCTATTCCGGGCACAAAGCAGATTACGCGGACACACGCCGGCCCCACTGGGCGTGAAGCGGATGAATCCCACCAGGCCAAGCCACCTTCCGGATGGCAGAGCCATCGGGTCAGGCACCCTGCTTTCACCCTGCCGCGGAGAACTGGCTTACTGTGCCAAAACGCATCCCCGTTAGAAAAGTCGTTTTCTCTGTAGATGTAAGCAAATACACGCTAACATGAAGTGCAATTCTAAAGCAAGCCACGCAGCTTTCAAGCCCTAGCAAACAGCAGGGGGTTCGGGGCAAGGCCAGCCTGCTCGGCGCTACCAGGGACGCAGCGCTGCCAGCAGACCTCCCGCGCACCCTCCGCTGCTGCAAGCTGCACCAAGTGTACCGGCACCAGGGGGACGAGATAGCAACTCGGAAGACACCATCAGAAGGATCGCTGCAGATCTCCACTACCTGCTCCACAAGAGCAAATTCTGCCTGCAACTATTACTGGTGATGTCGGGGAAAAGAGCCCCATCGCTCAAATACAGGGTGGATCTGTAAGACAGGGGCAAAGGGTCGATCTAACCAGAGACAAGAGGTGCTGATGGTGATGCAGAAGAGGTAACGAGCCAGCAGCGGTAAGCACAGCAGCAGGCCCGAGCTGCCAGCACCCCACACTCATGCCTGGCAGAAGCCTCCAGGCCCTCAGATCCTTCATCTCTCAGCACCACTGCAGCTTCACTCCCTTCTCAGGCACTTTCCTCCCACCGTGCAAAAACAAGGCCCAGATCTCAAGAGGGAGATGAAGAGGCAGGATGATCTCAGAGGGAAGGAGAAAGGCAGGAACAGACGGGAGGGAACATCAAAAGGCAGAGAGGCTAAAATTAGAGACAAGAATTCTGGATGAGGAGGACCAAGGCGAGAGCAGAGAGCTGAGCAGAACCTCCATCAGATGAGGCTCCTGGGAAGGGGGAGGGACAGACAGAAGGGAGAAGAAATACTACGGCGGGTGAAGTATGGGAAGCCAGCAGACAGAACAGACTGCAGAAGCAAATTCAGCATTTTAAGACTACAACCTGTAGCTTTCTAACTAAGGAGCACCACTCAGCACACCAGGAAAAAGCCACGAAGTTGACTTCTCATCCGATCTCTTCTCCCCTGGATGAGGGCTAACTCAAAGGCAGTTTGGCTCTCACCACAGAACAAGTTCAACACCCTGGCACCAGTGCTGATCACAGGGGAATGCGATTTAATTTGCCACCATCAGCCGCAACAGGGAACAGCTCTGAGTAACACAGGGCACCTCAGACCCCGGTCAGAAAGCCAGGAGCCTTCTGGGCTGCTGGCAAAATGGAGAGCGTTGAACAGACCAGAGACCGGACGGTCATCACGCAGCACCCCAGCGCGTGCCAAGAGTCAGGCTACAGCAGGGAAGGACACTAGAGAAGATACTGCAGTTATCAGCAATCCTAATTTTCAAAACCACCCCACTCTCACATGCCCTTTCTGAGCTTGTAGGAGAAAAAAAAATGCACAAGTTGGAGTCAAAGGTCAACGTTCAGGGAGCGCGGGTTTTCACTGTCAAATGCGGCAGCGCGTTCAGCCCTCGGACTGCTCGGAAAGGTAAAGCCTTACGCACAGAAATGCCCAGGCTTGCTCACTACAGACTCCCAAGCCGGGCTGGATAAACGTCTCTGCCTGTGCCTAGCTGCAAGATGAAACCAAGGAGACCGCTAGCTATGGGAAGCGGCCAAACGCTGTAACTGGAGCACCAGCTCGCCCAGTGGTATTTAAACAACTACAGCACAGCCACGAGCAGGATGTTTGTTTCCCCCACACACACATCCCTTCCCCGCATCCACCTCTATCTCTTCCCAGCATCGGCAGGGCTAATCCCCCCCATCTAGCTAAAGATATCGCTAGAGCAGTACTTTATAAATAGGCTTACATCTCCAGTCCGTCCCAGGCCTGACGCAACGGCAGAACGGCAGTCGGCGCAGCAAGCCGTGTGTGTTGTTACGACAACGCTGACATTTCACAATCTGCAACAGCCATCGTCGTGCAGAACGTGGAAAACACCAGACCGAAAGTGTAAAGTCTACCCAAAAGATTACTGCTAAGATTACTGCTTTTCACAGGATACGGTCACCGCCACAGCCGGCCGGCTATCAGATCTGTTACCTCCTCCCTCTGGAAGGCAGCTATCAGGAGACCGTTCCCAGGAGAACGTCTTGGAACTTTATCCCGGCTCCTCCTGGACCTAACCGGCCGGCAGAAAACCCAGCTACTTACGAGTAACTTGGAGCTCCTGGTACAACTTGTTTACACAGAGCAGGTCATAGGATAGGCTGGAAGGTGTAAGCAGGATATAGTTTTTATGGCTCTGAACTCCTGCCCAGATAAGCTGATAATGCTCTGTGCTCAGGGGGAGGGGAGCACTTTCATGTGTGCTTTATTTAAAATGAAGACGCACCATGAACTGCAGTTAAGCATTTTATACCTAGTAATGAAGTTTCCATTCACCTTGTTTTCCTTTAAAGCTATTTAATGTATTTTTTTAGGAGTTCCTAATTACACGTGCTTTCATTTCACACCTAGATACCCAGAGCAGCACAGCACTTCGCAAGCCCAGCTCTCTTCAGCCTCTTGCTGCGCAGGCTGCCAAGCCTTCAGGGACAGGCTGCCGCTGGGTTGTGGTGAATTTTTTAGAGGGTAACATCTCCCTTCTTTGCCATGCCCGAGATACAATTTTAGCAGCTTTATGCTGCTCTAAAGGTAAATTATTTTAGACTTTCTATACTGCAAAGCTGGCAGCCTCTTAAAAAAAAATTACAGAGCCAGCTTCCTTCAGTGTTTGCTTCCCCTTCCGCCCCTGCTCACCCGCAGCCATCTAACCGCCCCACCGCGACAGCCTGCAGGCACCCATGTCCTCAGCTGAGGGCCTGAAGCTACCACAAACAAGGACCACCTCAGCATTCTTCTCAGAGCAAATTCAATACAACACGAGAGGAAAACAGATGCTTTCTCACTGTTCATGTCAGAGAACACCACCAGTTCCCCCGGGACATAGCCGAGACAAAGCTGCTTTTACACATCCTAAAAAGTTTTCTACCCTTTCCATTTTCAAAGTCTGTAAATTCTGATGCTAAGGAAGAAACAGGCATGCATTTCACTCACATATGAGCTGAGCTTGAATACTCTTGCACTTAACAGCACAATTAGTATTTTAATGTTCCCACAAAATACCGAACGTTGAAACCTTTGGTTTACTAGCACAAACACAATACACAATCAATAGTTTGCTCCTGCCACCCCGATGATTTACAGTGGAAGATTTATTTTTAAAATACTCATTGGATAAGTTTGGTTTTCTTAAGAGACAGAGGAAGAAAGGCTGCCTACAGATTTTTAGAGGATAAATAATTCAATGCACGAATGCCAAGGGCAGTCCTGCACACATCCATATGGCAGGGACAATGCAGACAGTAATGTATGCTTCACATCACCACCCTGACAGTGCCTTCAACCCTGACCTAGAAAAAAACATCACTTTCTTCTGGCTGCAGCAGCTAATTCACTCTCTGCCGTTGCTACCCACGACACGAAGGGCTACTGCACGCTGGGTGTTTACTCTGGGGTAGCGTCTCCCAGTTCCTCGGCCCTCACAGGCTGCAACTTCAGCCTCTGCTCACAGCAGCTACGCCGTAACGAGAACAGCTTATGCGCACAACGAAACCAAGAAAAGGAAAATTAACCAGAACAGACACAGGTTTCGGAAGTCCTCTTTGGCAGCTCACGTCTTTTCACTACCAAAACTGAAAGGGGCAGGAAAAGCCAGGATGGTTTCTCATCGGGGAGGTCTGGCAAGACGCTGGCGGTGCCCAAAGAGAGCTGGCGTGGAGAGAGAGGGGAGGCTGTGCCGCTGACAGCCGGCGCCCACCGTCTGCGCGAGCTCCAGGGCTCCCGCACCGCGCTTGACGGACACAGGGCCACGCAGATCGCACCGACGGCTGTGACAAGGCAGGAGAGGGAAGAGGCTGCTCACCAGGAAAGCCTCCCCTCCACAACCCTCAGCCAGCAAACCGGCAGTTGCACTCGTTTCACGCTCCCAAAATTAATTGTGCAGACATCACCCTGCCCCACTGTCCTATTTCGGTGGCGATTTGACAACTTCTCTACATCCTACAGTTTGGGGAAAACATTAAAGAATCGAGAGGAAGAATTCTGGAGCCTAAAATACCTGATATAATTAACTGCACCTTCTAACAGGATTATTTCCTTTTCTGACCCCAATTACTCCTTCAGTTTATTAAAGAGAACTCATATACGCAGAAATGTTAACACCCTAAAGAGTCACATAAACAGAAAAAAGTCTGAGGGCACCATTATAAACAGAGTTAATGGAACTCGGCGATTGGAAATGGATCTTGAAAGCTGTCAGATCAAAGCAAGATCTTTCTCATGTAAGGACTGCATTACCCTTGGAGCCACGGAGCTAATACCGTCTATAAAAATATTTTGCTCAAATAAGTTAAGAACAGCAGCGTTTCATCTGTCAAAAGGTGCGAGGCTTTTATGGGATTAGCCATTCCACATACAGCATAAAAATTAGAACAGATTTTTAAAAGCCCTCAGCTCAGCTGACGGAGACTACACAGAGCAATGTGTGTGCCTGCTTTCTTCACACACGCTACACGCTGAACAGATTTTTCACTGCTATTAGCATTTAAGCTTCTTTTTTTATACACACTTGTAAAGGATTACAAATTGGCATCACCTATAACTAGCCACAGATGAAGCCAGCGCCACCACCCAGACTCAGACAAATTCAGATTTTTAAATACTCAGCAGTCGCACGAGAAAATACACCAGAAAACACCCGTTCTCACGGGGGAAAGTTTGAAAATTCCAGGTGCAGTCGAATGCACTCAAAAACAGCCTCCAGACCACGGGCGCTGACAGCTTCCTGCCCCCCTCCACAGCGGGATGCCAGAGACAGCGTTTTGCCCAAGCACACTTTAATAAAGCTCTAGCTGCACAAACCCATCCTGCTTGCAATGCCTGTGATTTCAAATAATTGACTACACAAGCTTTCCTTTAACATTTATGTGAGTATTTTTTATGACCGCGCATCAGTGGCATACAAATTACATAACACTTGGCTGAGAACCCCAGCGCTCTGCATCCGCAGAAAAAGCGGCTCCGTGCCGCCAATCTCTCTCGCAGGAAAAGGAAAATATTTAAAAGCTGCATACAAATCATTCCTGTAAAGTGCCGTGCAGACTGTTTTAAATTAGACGGGGTAAAAATATATGCGAGCTTATCACGAAACACTAAAATCTTTGCCATGGAGACACCAGTTTCTCTCCACAGCCTTTTACAACCGGAACGCATACGGTTCTCACTCACGACAGAGGTAGCAGACGAGGCACCTTCACCAGAGCCTCATCACGGAAATGCGATTAGAATAACAACAACCGCCATGTAAATATTTCCAGGTATTATTTACTTTGCTGTACTGAAAAGCAGTAGTACCTGTCACTACTTGCTATGGATCTACCACCATTAAATCTTAATACCAAGGAGGAATTTCAATCCATAAGGCAGACTGTCAAGCCTGAAATTCAAGTACTCCGCGCGGCAGGAGGAAGAGGGGCTAGCCGCGCAAGAAAGCCGTCACTCGGTCATTTTACCAAATGTAATTAACCAGCTCCGGCCCTGCGCGTTTCCTTCCCTCGGAGAAGGATTCCTTCACCAAGTAATTAGACTGTCCCAGTTAAGACTCAAGTCATCGCAGAACATATTTTCCCCAAAAACAAAGCCACATGCATGCTGATGGAAGATTCAAGTGCTATTTCAAAAAAATACTGCAGCTTCCTTGTGGTAACCAAAAGCTGCTCTTAGTTTTTGCCTTAGTCACCCTGTGGGTCTAAAACTTCCCAAAACCAATACACCATGGCGGGAGCCCCCAAAATCCTGGTTTTATTCCCACACTTGGGACACTTCAATATTACAGGGTATTGCCTTCTTTTAATGTACAGAAAAGCAGGAGGTAAAAAAAAAAAAAATAAATAAATATTAGTACTTCAAACATATGTCCAAAAGCCACAACATAAAGACAAAGAGCGCAGATTAAATGCTGTAAAGATATACTTGTCAGGAGCCTTCCTTTGAAGCATCTGCAGGAAACGCTGTCATCATGCAGCCATGTTCCAATTACACAGTTAAAATAATCACCACCAGTTGTAAGCAGTCCATCTGGTTCACCGAAAAGGGAACGCTGCTGGTACAGTATTGATTAACACGACTAGTCTTCACTGACCCCAGAGAAATACATTTGTCTGCTCTGCTGCACAGTGGAAGAGCGCTGCACGACGCTGCAATACGCTTGGTTCTGTTTAGAAGCGTTTTTGGGGACTCAGTCAATTAAAATGTAAGTAGAAATCCGAATAAACTTAACAGGTTGTCTGCCACACACAAAGGAAGAAACGAAGCACAGCGCTTTGCTAGAGAGTTTTTTGTTTTGATTTTTGGTTTTGTTTTTTTAGTTTTCTTCCCCCATCCAAAACCAACATTCATATTGGACAATCTGTACGTTTAAGTCTGAGAAAATGCTATTACAACATCGTAAAAACAAAAAGCAGCACATAAAAAAAAAAATCAATTCACCCTGAGCCACGTGTTTTATGAAATGGAGATAGGGACAAGAGTTCATTTTTAAAAGCAGAAGCAGAACTGAACAGTAAAACCAGTTGTGAAACACTAAACGTAACATCTCCAGTTTCCAGCCTGTCAAAGCCACTAACGCTTACATGACCAGGGCTCCTAAAATCACTATTTAGAGCAGATAGAAGGAAAAAAAAAATATATAGCTGGAAACTGATCAAGCTGGAGGGTAGAAATTGAAGGGCTTGTATGTGCTCCCAACTCGGAGGTGTTGTTCGCCGTGCGGGCAGCTGAGCCCGCTGCGAATTTCGCAAACCAAACCCCCTGCACTTACTCAGACAAGCCTGGTGCTGATGCAAGTCCCAGCTGGCCTAACAACACATGTTCACAGCAAACTCCTCCGGAGCCCAGCCCGCCCTTTGCCAGGTGGGACACAGATGAGATGTGCCCTGGCAAGTTCCATGCCTTCCCGCGCTACCTCCTTTAGGACGGACAAGTTCTCCTAGAACCAAAGGGACCCGGAGCAGCGCTGCATCCAAACAAGCTGAGCTCCACAAACGTCAGACACACCTAGGCAAGAGCAGGCGCCAAGACGGACACGGCAGCGCGGACAAGGCTCTGCCCCGGGGACAGACGCACGAAGGCCGCGAGGGTAACTGCGCTGTAGAAGCGGCTCAACCAGAGCCCCGAGCGCGCGCGCGTGCCCACGCAGGCACAGACCACCCCTCAGAGCGCGATCTTCCACTGACGGAGTGCTTCCCACGGAAAGAAAACAGGTCACGCGGCTTCACAGCGACATTTCACAGGCATAACGAAACAGGGTGCCTAAGAGTTTCCCTGCCGAGGCACAGAAGCCAGCGTAGGTCTCGCTCCGCGTAGCATTTTAAACCCTGCTACCGCACGCCGCCACAACCACCGAAAAGCGCTCCAGTGCGCACCTTTAACCTGCCAGTAAGTGCATTCTGTAAAAACGCCGACTTTTTAAGTTAACCAAGTCAAATATTTAGCTCCTGGTAGAGCGCGCACAAAAGAACGTATCAATGCCATTTGAAAACGCGCCAGAGTTAATCTCCTTTTCCCTCTCCACAACTCCATGGAGTGTTTTTCCCCCCAGAAAAAGGAAATAATTGGCGTGATTACATGAAAACGTTCTATTTTATGAGCAAACCAGAAAAAAGGAAAAATACATTTAACTCCAAGTTCCTTACATTTAAACAAGTTTCAGCACTTCAAGAAAGCACACAGCCACTACAAAGCACTACATTCACAAGATGTTTTCAGCTAAATATCTCTGCCTACACAGAGGGGGAAAAAAAAAAAAACACCACAAACCAGTCTCTACCCAATTTCAGAAGCCATCTCAGGAGGGAATTTTGCTTCAAGAGCTGCCTGGAATTTGTTCTCTGCCTATAGGGCCATGTCCCCAGCGGTAAGAGAGTACTTTGTGTACAAAACCAGGCGGGGGGAGGAACCCTTTCCTGCAACTGGATATCAAAACAGATCTGGGAGCTTCGAGTAGAAGCCAATCCGTAAACACACCGACTCTTGTGCCTCAATGAAGAGGCCGATTCTCAGCCCGCACGCACAGCCCCTCGCAGGACAGCTGCTCTCTCTGGGAAAGGGCAGAGGGCACCGAGGGCTCAGCTCATCCCGGCTCCTTGCGAGGCGAGGGGTGGGGGAGCGCGGCGATTTGCCTTTCTAAACGTGCAATCAATCTACCGGACTGGGGGAGGTTAATTCTGGACTGCAGAAGTGCAGCTGTTTTGGGTTGGGATTCTTTTTTTTTTTTTTTTTTTTTTTCCCTCTCCTGTTT